>CM038681.1:574639244-574884638 GCA_021605205.1 Aegilops longissima
CGCTTCTTTGAAGACCAACAGACAAGCGATCGTGCCAGAAAGTGACATGTGCCTGATGTAGACTTGTGATCCACCTTGTCACCAGCATAATCAGCGTCTGAGAATCCAACCAGATCAAATTCTGAGCCCTTTGGATACCATAATCCGAGTGTTGGAGTGTGAGCCAAATATCGAAGAATTCGCTTCACAGCTAAGTGATGCGATTCCTTTGGTGCCGCTTGGAATCGAGCACACATGCAAACACTAAGCATAATATCTGGCCTAGATGCACATAGGTAAAGTAAGGAACCAATCATGGAGCGGTATACCTTTTGATCAAATTCTTTACCATTGTCGTCAGGACCCAGATGGTGTTTGGTGGCATTGGCGTCGTGTAACCTTTGCAATCTTGCATTCCAAACTTCTTCGCACAATCTTTGAGGTATTTTTCTTGAGATATGAAGATGCCATTCCTTTGTCTTTTAATTTGAAGACCAAGGAAGAACTTCAGCTCACCCATCATGGACATCGATATTGCTCTTGCATCATGTATCCAAACTCATCACAATACTTCTGGTTGGTGCAACTGAAGATAATGTCATCCACATATATTTGGCACACAAACAGTTCACCATCATATGTCTTCGTGAAGAGTGTGGGATCGAGGGATCCAGGTTTGAAGCCTTTGCTCTTCAGGAAGTCTTTGATCGTATCATACCAAGCGAGGAGCTTGTTTGAGGCCATACTGATGCTTTGTTTAGCTTGTACACCATATCTGGATGTTTTGGATCTTCAAAGCCAGGTGGTTGAGCGACGTATACTTCTTCTTCAATCCTGCCGTTGAGAAATGCACTCTTCACATCCAATTGATATAGCAAGATGTTGTGGTGGTTAGCATAGGCTAGCAGTATGCGAATAGCTTCAAGCCTAGCCACAGGAGAAAATGTTTCATCGAAGTCAATTCCTTCAACTTGACTATATCCTTGAGCCACAAGACGTGCTTTGTTTCTGACGACTTGACCATGCTCATCTTGCTTGTTTCGATATATCCATTTTGTGCCAATAATGTTATGCTTGCGAGGGTCAGGACGCTTGACAAGTTCCCAAACATTGTTCAGCTTGAACTGTTGAAGTTCTTCTTGCATAGCTTGTATCCATTCAGGTTCCATAAAGGCTTCAGCTACTTTCTTGGGTTTTGATATTGACACAAAAGAAAAGTGCCCACAAAAATTTGCTAACTGTGTTGCTCTTGAGCGAGTAAGTGGACCAGGTGCATTGATGCTATCAATTATCTTCTCAATTTGTACTTCATTTGCAACTCGAGGATGAACTGGACGGAGATCTTGCTCTTGCTGATCATTGTCATCATTTGGAGGATTGTCTTCAGTCTGAGCATTGTCTTCAGGTTGGTTAGGTGCAGAAATGATAAGTTCCTCTTCAGGCTGTGCTTCAGAAGGCATGATTTCACCAGTTCCCATCAGCTTGATAGATTCGCTGGGCGGAGCTTCATCTAGTGTACTTGGTAGGAGCTCTCTTTGTGAACCATTGGTTTCATCAAATCGCACGTCCACAGTTTCGACGATTTTGTAGAGATAGAGGTTGAAGACTCTGTAAGAGTGCGAGTCCTTTCCGTAACCGAGCATGAAGCCTTCGTGAGCTTTAGGTGCAAATTTTGACTTGTGATGGGGATCCTTGATCCAGCACCTAGCTCCAAATACTCTGAAGTAGTTGACATTTGGCTTCTTGTCAGTAAGGAGCTCATAGGATGTTTTGTTCAGAAGCTTATGGATGTAAACACAGTTGATGACGTGACATGCTATATCAATAGCTTCAGGCCAGAACTTTCTTGGTGTCTTGTACTCGTCGAGCATTGTTCGAGCCATCTCAATGAGGGTTCTGTTCTTGCGCTCTACGATGCCATTTTGCTGAGGTGTGTATGGAGCAGAGAACTCATGAGTGATTCCCATTGTATCCAAATAAAGATCAAGTCCGGTGTTCTTGAACTCAGTGTCGTTGTCACTTCTGATATGCTTGATCTTGACGCCATAATTGTTCATGGCTCGATTGGCGAAGCGTCTGAAGACATCTTGCACTTCAGTCTTATAGAGAATTATGTGCACCCATGTATATCTTGAGTAGTCATCAACAATGACGAAGCCATAGAGACAAGCAGTTGTTGTGAGGGTAGAGTAGTGAGTAGGGCCAAATAAGTCCATGTGCAATAGCTCGAAGGGTTTAGATGTCGTCATGATTGTCTTCGAGGGGTGCTTTGCCCTAGACATCTTTCCAGCTTCGCAGGCACCACACAAATGATCCTTCTTGAACTTGACACCCCCGATGCCTATGACATGCTTCTTCTTGGCGAGTGTGTGTAAGTTCCTCATGCCAGCATGCCCCAGCCTCCGATGCCAGAGCCAACATTCTGAAGCTTTTGCAAGAAGACATACGGAAAGCTGTGGACCTGCTGAGAAATCTACCATGTATAGATCATCTTTCCGATACCCTTCAAGGACTAGAGACTTGTCAGATTCCATTAGTACAAGGCAACGATATTTTCCGAATAGCACAATCATGTTCAAGTCACAAAGCATCGAGATGACATTGTTGAAACCAAGGGATTCAACAAGCATCACTTTATCCATGTGTTGATCCTTTGAGATTGCAACTCTACCTAGACCCAATACCTTGCTTTTACCAAAGGTCAAGAAATGTGATGTGACTCTTGTCCGATGGACGTAAGGTTGAGTCCATGAGAAGACTTCATCACCAAATCATATGATTAGTGCATCCATTGTTCATAATCCATTCTCAAGCATGAGGTGTCATACCCTACAAGATGCAGTTAGGGGATAGGCTTCACCAAGAGTATTGTGAAGCATAAACATTTGACGGGCAAGAGGATTATTGAAGCTCAGATCAAGATTAGGACTGATAGGATGAATGGCAAACAATTCGGGAACAAAATACATAGTGAGACCATTTGGGCATTTGATCTTGCGCCCTACAAGATGTTTTAGGTCCCCAGCAATAGCATCAGACGCCTTTGATTTTTGGCTGGAGACCCTTCCCTGCAAAAGAAAGTTAATTCTTCTTAACCACCCACATCTTCAGGGGTGGCTTAGAAGCAATGAGTATAAGTGCAGCATCTGAGAACTTCGGCTTTGGAGCCCTAGCAAATAGCCTTGCAGGAGATGAATGATACTCATATGAATAAGCAGAAAAGTTCTTTGTTCTATGAACATAGCGGTTTGAAGACACACGCTCATATTCATAAGTTTGAGTACGGTTTCCCTGCAAAACATTGGCGTTAGGGTGACTCAGGTGAGTCCTCTGTCTGTATGAAGCCTTTGGACCATATGACGCCTTAGGTTTGGGGTTTGTCTTCATCCCAGGTGGTGTTATGATCACATTCACTAGAAGATTCTCAAGACAACTTTTGGGAACCCAGATCTTCTTCATAGGTGGTCCATTCCTGCAGTTAGCACCAATATACCTGGCAAACACTTCACCATTCTGATTCTTGAACAGCTTATAGTTTGCATCAAGGGATTCATCAACGATAATAGGATTAGCACAGGAAAAGCCAAATGAGGTGGATGGATCCACTGAAGGTCCCTTTGCAGCAACCCATGTGGTTTTGGGATACTGCTCAGGCTTCCAGTAGGAACCATCAACATTCATTTTCCTCTCGAACCCAACACCCTCTTTCCTAGGGTTTCGGTTTAGAATCTGCTTTTTGAGGACATCGCAAAGTGTCTGATGTCCTTTCAGACTTTTGTACATCCCTGTTTCAAGCAATGTCTTCAACCTAGCATTTTCATCAGCAATAGTAGTGGTATCCTCCGCAGAGGGGTTAGTTACCACATCAGTAGTTGAAGACAATGCAACAGTAGCAGCAGTAGAACATTCAGCAACAGAGGTAACGTTATCACGCTCAAGGCATTTTAGACATGGTGGTTCAAATCCATCCTGAGCGGGACTGATCTGTTGAGCGCGAAGTGACTCATTCTCTTTTTGAAGATCTTCATGAGCCGCTCTCAATTTCTCAAGCTCTTGCTTCCTTTGAAGATAATCATAGGAGAGCTTTTCATGAGTGGTTGAGAGTGTTTCATGACGACTTTCAAGTTCTTGGTACTTAGCATGAAGATTGTTTATGTCTTCAACTAAGGACTGTGAACGTGTCATTTCCGCGTCCAACAGGTCATCGCTTTTGTCTAACAGTTTTTGAGTATGTTCCATAGCTTTTTGTTGTTCAGTTGCAATTTTAGCAAGTGTTTTGTAGCTGGGCTTGGATTCACCATCAGAGTCATCTTCACTTGATGTTTGAAAGTAAGCATCACGTGATTTTACCTTGGCACCACGTGCCATGAAGCAGTAGGTGGGAGCAGGGTCGTCCTTGTCATCAGCTTCAGCGTTGGTGTGGAAGTCATTGTCTTCAATGTTGAAGATGGACTTGGCAACATAGGTTGTGGCTAGAGCCAGACTTGCAACGCCAGGGTCGGACTCCTCTTCAGACTCCACCTCCGCCTCCTCAAAAGCAGACTCCTCCTCTGAATCCATTTCCTTGCCAACAAAAGCACGATCCTTGCCAGATGAGCTCTTCTTATGAGATGAAGACTTTGATGAGGACTTGGAAGAAGACTTTGAAGATTTCTTCTTCTTCTTGTCATCAGAATCATATTCCTTGCTCTTCTTCTTCTTATTCTCATTGTCCCACTGTGGACACTCAGAGATATAGTGTCCAGGTTTCTTGCACTTGTGACATGTTCTCTTATTGTAGTCATGAGTGGAAGCTTCATCATTTCTTGAGCTAGATCGTGAAGACTTTTTGAAGCCCTTCTTCTTAGTGAACTTCTGGAACTTCTTCACAAGCATAGCAAGTTCCTTTCCAATGTCTTCAGGATCATCAGAACTGTAGTCAGATTCTTCTTCGATGAGGAAACAACTTTTGCCTTCAAAGCGAGTTCGCCATAGTTGGGACCATAGATATCTCTTTTCTCATAAAGCTGGAACTCATGTGTGTTGAGCGCCTCAAGTATATCGACGGATCGAGTGTCTTGAAGTCGTATGTTCTTGTATCATGAGGGCAAGGGTGTCAAAGGAGCTGTCAAGTGATCTCGAGAGTGTCTTGACGATTTCATGCTTGGTAACCTCGGTGGCGCCGAGAGCACGAAGCTCATTTGTGATGTCGGTGAGGCGATCAAACGTGAGCTGGACATTTTCATTGTCGTTTCTCTTCAAGCGGTTGAAGAGGTTGCGAAGAACACCGATCCTTTGATCTCTCCGGGTTGAGACGCTTCGTTGACCTTGGATAGCCGCCCTGCACTAGCTTCGACGCTTCAGAGCACTCACACGGCCATACTGTCCTTTGGTCGATGACCACAAATGATGTTCTTTGCAGAGAGTCCAGCTTGAATGAACTTCTTGACATCAGCAGGGTGACACCTTCATCGTTTTGGGAACGCCGTTCTTGACGACATACCAGAGGTCGGCATCAATGGCTTCAAGATGCATGTGCATCTTATTCTTCCAGTAGGGATATTCAGTTCCATCGAACACGGGGCAAGCAGCGGAGACTTTGATTATCCCTGCAGTCGACATAGCTAAAACTCCAGGTGGTTAAACCGAATCACACAGAACAAGGGAGTACCTTGCTCTGATACCAATTGAAAGTGCTAGTTATCGACTAGAGGGGGTGAATAGGCGATTTTATGAAAGTCTTCAAACGTGGAAGTTTCAAGACAAACAATAGAAATGACCTAATTGATATGCAGCGGAAGATAAACTACAACAAGCAAACCATAGTCAAGTATGCAGTAATGTGAAAGTACAAAGACTAATAACAGCTTAGTAGTAAGGATCAGGATGGAAGATAGTATGAAACCAACCAACGATAGTAGTCAAACAATGAAGTCAAACAGGTACGACAAATAGGCAATGACTTCACGAAGACAAACTCTAAGTAAAGGAAGGGAGAGGATAGAACCAGTCACTTGTTGAAGACACAGATTTGTTGGACCAGTTCGATTCTTGTGACAACTGTGCGTCAGTTAGGGAGGCTGAGATTCAACTCAGAAGACCGCGTCTTCACCTTATTCCCCTTGAGCTAAGGACACACAGTCCTCACCCAATCACTCTGGTAAGTCTTCAAGGTAGACTTCCGAACCTTCACAGACTTCGTTCACCGGCGATCCACAATGACTCTTGGATGCTCAGAACGCGACGCCTAACCGGCTGGAGGATTCACAGTCCTCAAGTGTAATAAGTCTTCAGTCACACGCAGAAAGACTTCATGATGCCTAACACTCTTTGGCTTTGGGTGTTTGGGCTTTGTCCTCGCAAGGATTTCTCTCTCTCAAAGGCTTCGAGGTGGGTTGCTCTCAAACGACAAAAGCCGTGCACTAACTCTGAGCAGCCACCAATTTATGGTGTAGGGGTGGGCTATTTATAGCCACTAGGCAACCCGACCTGATATGTCCGAAATGACCACAGGTCACTAAGGAACCGACACGTGTTCCAACGGTCGATTTCAAACACACACGGCAACTTTACTTGGGCTACAAGCAAAGCTGACTCATCCAGCTCTGGATAAGATTTGCTCTCATTGTCTTCGCGAAGACATAGGATTTGGGTTGAGCATCACTTGACCATTCGACTTTGTTCACTTGGACCCCACTTAACAAAGACGGTGGTTCCTATGACTCAACAAAGAAGAAAAAGGAAACAACGAAACGACACGATCTTGGGCCCATAGTCTTCACTCAATGTCTTCTCATGTCATAGTCTTCAATATGAATATCTTCACATACCACCATTGTCGTCAATGTCTTCATACATTTTTAGGGGTCATCTCCGGTAGGTAAACCAAATCAATGAGGGACACTACCTGCGTTATCCTGCAATTCTCACAAACGCATTAGTCCCTCAACCAAATTTGTCGTCAATACTCCAAAACCAACTAGGGGTGGCACTAGATGCACTTACACCACCAGTCTCACCGTATCATCCAAGGGATCAAACAATGAAAAGACCCACTCTGGGCCTGTATTGTGGACGGACTCCACCTTGGAATGTTCCAATCCAAAGCCATGACGTGCCAGAGCTCCCTTGCCAAGGGGCACCTGCAGAGCGCATGGAAATCATCCTCACGTTCCATAGCACAAAGGCGACATATGTCAGTAAGCTCGAGATGTCGTGAAAATTTATTGGCCCAGGTAGCAAGTGAGTTGGTGACGATTCTCCAGGCGAAGATGCGTACCTTTGGGGTGTTAGAATAAATTCGAGGCATACCGTCGATCATCCGAGGATCAAGCAATCACACGAGCACGACACCGAGATTTGTTAACGAGGTTCACCGATATGGCTACATCCCCGGGGCCTGACTACGGTCGCTCCTTCCCGTGACGCCGTCACAATACCGCACACCGGCCACCCGGGCGCCGGCACACGCCACCGGCTCCCCCTTGCGTGCCTGTGCTATTATGTTGGCATAGGTTACATCGTGTGTCTACCCCCGCTATATATGAGAGGCCTAGGATACAAGTGTCCTACTAGGACACAACTCCATATCCTATCTAAACACAATACTACTCGAGTCCAATCAGAACCTACCTTGTACACAATATTCGACACAACTCTAACAAACTCCACCTTGGCGAATATTATCCACCACCTTGAATTTGTCAATGCGTCAAACTTCCATGTACATTGGACTTGAGCTTATCCCATGAGCACCGCTACTACTCCAAAGACTCCATATGACTCCACCTGCAACTTGTAGTCCCTTTTTTCTTGACCACAGTCAACACTCGAGCAAAATTAAGTTCCTTGTTACTCTAGTTTGTGCTCCAACTTCCAGAGTATCCGTCCAACGCAATCACACACTGATCACTGACCTGCGTAAAAATGAACAACTCACATATTGGATGTCACACATAAGAGTTACCTGAACTCAACATCACCGCTTCTTTCTTGACCGCCTGTCTGAAACTTGAAGGAATTTCACCGTTGCTTGTAGTCACCCCGAGTCAAATTCGCAGTTGTCTCACCACATGTATGACCACGAGAGCCATGGCCCGTCTCCATGTCCCGTGCATACCGCACGCCTCGCCGCTATTACTGCGTCGAGCCTCCGCTGTCCTGGTCGAGTCTCAAGGGTCGTGAACCCACACCACTCAACCTCCACTGCAGAGTACCACCGATCATCACCGACCGATGACGAGTTTCACGCTTCCATCAGACCACTGGGCTCCAGTTCGAACTACGTGTCACTCGCTTTTCCCGCTGAATAGGCTTCGACTCTCTGTCGACTTACGTCGTAGCCCCTCAATCAGCACCGAGTGAAGTCCTCTAGACTCCAGCTCCACCTTCAACATGACTCCATGGTGGTTGTACTTGCCACCCCTGCGCCTCATCGACTTCAAGATCTCACGTGCACCGTCTTGAATCAAGCCCGCGCCATAGTCTTGTCGAAGCCACACAAGCCCTCGGGGCCTGCGCCACGTGTTTCCACGCCCAGAAGTCGGTCGCCATCAACATCACGCTCCTATGTCGTGGTCGCCGATCCCACCACCGTCTTCTGTACCAACCGACTCACGTCGATCAATGAGACTGTCTAGTCCGATCTAGGCTCCAAGATCATCTTTCACGAATTTCCATCCATCACATGATAATTCCATCACAGCTGACATGACTTCCCGCAACGCCTTCAAGCATCCATGTTGTGCCAACAAATCTTTCACCCTTGTCTGCCACAACCCAAGGTTTTTAGTTGCGTGAACTTATTCACCTCAAACCTGGTACCCGTTGGCGCCATGGTCCTTTGTATGGCTGACCCTATGAAAAAATTATCTGAGCTTTCCACACAATGCCCAAGTACACAAACCAAATCTCCACGTGGTGGCTTCCTTGCACAAAACTTTCAATGCTAGCTCTGCCTTGCCACGACCTTCTGCTTTCGTATGGATGCGTATCCTTTGATGGATTTTCTCACAAATCTGATCCGCTGCCTTGCCTCGTCTCTCGTACGTGGAGTATGTCTTGCATGCACCTGCACGTACTCGCCACGGAGACAAGGTCCCGTCGGGACTCGGTCCCTTTTTTCCAAAACAAAACTCTGATCAGATTGCTCTCGCCAGCTGTACCCGACCAGTACGTGACTCCGCCGCCTGCAGCCGTGCGGCTTTCCGCCACTTGGGCCGCTGCCCACGCGGGTTTCCGTAGCTACCGATCGGTCGATCTGCTGCCTGCCTGCCCATGCGCGGTGCGCCGCCGCCGCTGCCTATACGCTCGCCCGATCGATCCGTGATCGCCGCACGTCTAGCCGTCGCACACGTATCTTCCGTCGAGAACTTTGCCTGCTTCCAATTGCTTCGCCGAAAATTACAACCGACCAACTCTGCTTTAGCTCGCAACTCACCAACGTCCTTCGTCGCGCATCACGACCGCATCATGCAGATTTCTATCGATATTCTTCCCCCTCTAGATCAACTCTCGTTGCCTTCGAACAACCTAGCTCATGATACCACTTGTTAGAATAAATTCGAGGCATACCGTCGATCATCCGAGGATCAAGCAATCACACGAGCACGACACCGAGATTTGTTAACGAGGTTCACCGATATGGCTACATCCCCGGGGCCTGACTACGGTCGCTCCTTCCCGTGACGCCGTCACAATACCGCACACCGGCCACCCGGGCGCCGGCACACGCCGCCGGCTCCCCCTTGCGTGCCTGTGCTATTATGTTGGCATAGGTTACATCGTGTGTCTACCCCCGCTATATATGATAGGCCTAGGATACAAGTGTCCTACTAGGACACAACTCCATATCCTATCTAAACACAATACTACTCAGAGTCCAACTGTAACCTACCTTGTACACAATATTCGACACAACTCTAACATGGGGGAGCAGGGCACCCCCATATGATCTTTCAGATGGCGTGACGACCATCCGGTGCCCTGCTCGTGGCGGAAGCCAATGGGCACTCGCGATCGTCCATGGCTAGGCGGTAGGCGGACCGAACGGTGAAGATACCGTTCCTCTCGGTCTTTTACTTTCCTACTTGGTAGCAATGACTGTTGTAGTACTTCCGTTCAGAAAGTAAATGGCGCCTACAACAAATCGAAGCAAACTGACAAATGCATGATGCAACTTGGAAGCCACATTTTAATCCATTCATCAGCTCAGGAAGCAGCATCCAAAATCATGCCTCATGACCATCTTTGGACAAGACAAATACAATGCATGGCTAGTAAAAGTTGGAACACATGTAGAACTAATCTGCTGAGATAATTGGAAACACAAAAATCCTCACAGGTTTCAATTTAGTGAAAAGAGAGTACAAGATCGTATAGCACAAAAATACAAGGAATTTTTTTTTTATGCATTAATTTGCAAACTACTACTAGCTCCGTTCCAATTTAATTGACGTCCTAGCCTGCTAGCCTTTTTCTCCAAATACTTGATGTTGTGAGCCACTGGCACACATTTTCCCTATTTTTTCCCCTATAGTGCCCCTCCTCCACGACTCTAGCATCATGTGCTATACTAGCAGCATAACCAAGGATAGAAAGGAGATTCCAGTCACCTCCTTAGTCTGTCCTAAATTTCTCAATACGTCAACTATATTGGAATGGAGGGAGTATGAACTGCTATGAGTAGAGTCAAATCTTGACCCTCTGGTCGGCCATAACATTTACTACGAGAGCAGTGTGTTAGATAAGCGTGGCCATGATTGTCTCATTTTCCTATAACTTTTTTACGGATATATAACTATACTAGTCACTGGCCTCAAACTTACATTCTGTCCTCCCTTCTGAATCTGGTTCATGTCTCTTGTTTGTGTAGGGTGAATAAGCCGCGGTGGTGCACTTGACTCGATAAGCTCGTGTATGGGCGCGAGCTGGACACGTCGGGTGCACTGGGTCCACGGGGTAGGCGTTGCGTGCGTGCGTGCGTGAGCTGCATGGGCATGTCCATGCAGCTGTGGTGTGTGTGTGTTGTCTGTTGGCGCAACAGGCGCCGGGTAGACCGCGTCGAGGCGCTGGACCTGGTCGCACGGATCGCGTGCGTGCGCGGCGGGAGCACGGGGACGTGGGGGAGTGCGCGAGGGGGCGCGTCGGGGGCGCGGTGTGGTGCGCCGATGGACGTGGATATAAACCCCTCCGCACCCGTGTGTTGTAGCCTGTGGTGACGAGTACGAGCTCGGGAAAAATTGGCGTTGTTGCGCCGGGAAAAACCACCGTGTCCCCGTGTCTCTCTCCTCCTCCGGTCTTCTTCTTCCTCAGTCTGAGCCACGGCAACAGAGAGAGCGAGGAGGAGCGCGGCGAGAGACTGGCAGTTCCAACATTTGGTATCAGAGCCACGTGAAGCTCAGGGCGCGCCGGCGATGTCGATCGTCCCGTACGCCGGCGGAGCGGGCGGATCGCTACCGCAGTCGGTGCCGCTGCTCACCGGCGACAACTACACGGCATGGTCGATCAAGGTGGAGGCGAATATTGATACATCCGGGCTGTGGGAGGCGGTGGTGGTGCCGGAGGACGCGGGGGCGGTCGTCATCGCGAAGAAGGACAAGCCCGTGCGCGCCTACCTGCTCGGTGCACTCACCGAGGACCTGCTGCTGCAGGTGGCGACGAAGAAGACGGCGGCCGAGGTGTGGACGAGCTTGAAGGCCAGGTTTGTGGGTGCGGACCGCGTGCGCGCGGCGCGGCTCGGCACGCTCCGGGGGGAGTTTGATCTCCTGCGCATGGCGAGCGACGAGTCGCTGGACGCGTTCGCGGGGAAGATTAGCAGCATGGTGGCGCGCTTTGCAGGGCTTGGAGCGACGCAACAATGGTGAAGAAGCTGCTGGACTGTGTCCCCGATCGCCTGTACGTGGCGGTCGCCGGGATGGAGCAGTTCTGCAACTTGGAGATGCTGTTGTTCGACGACGCGCTGGGGCGCCTGAAGGCGTTTGACGAACGGCTGCGTCGGCGCGGGCAGGCGGGCGGCGAGCGCACGGACGGGCAACTGTTGTACACGGCGGCGCAGTGGCGTGCTCGGGATCGGCAGCAGGGAGGTGCGCGGGAAGACGACGACGTACGCAGCAACGCATCGGGCTTCGGCGGCAACCGGCGCCGGCGCTGCTATAAGTGCGGCGAGCGCGGCCACTTTAAGCGGGAGTGCCCGCAGCTCAGGAAGGAGCTGACCAGGGAGCGTGCGCTGGTGGTCGACGGTGACGTCGAGGACGGCGGCCTGCTCTGAGCCGCGGCTTAGGGAGGTGAAATGTAGGGTGAATAAGCCGCGGTGGCGCACCGGACTCGGCCAACTCGTGTATGGGCGCGAGCTGGACGCGTCGGGTGCGCCGGGTCCGCGGGGTAGGCGTTGCGTGCGTGCGTGCGGGAGCTGCATGGGCGTGTCCATGCAGGTGTGGCGTGTGTGTGTTGTCTGTTGGCGCAACGGGCGCGGGGTAGACCGCGTCGAGGCGCTGGACCTGGTCGCGTGGATCGCATGCGTGCGCGGCGGGAGCGCGGGCCGGGAGCGTGGGGACGTGGGGGAGTGCACGAGGGGGATGCGTCGGGGGCGCAGTGTGGTGCACCGATGGACGTGGATATAAACCCCTCCGCACCCGTGTGTTGTAGCCTGTGGTGACGAGTACGAGCTCGGGAAAAATTGGCGTTGTTGCGCCGGGAAAAACCACCGTGTCCCCGTGTCTCTCTTCCTCCTCCGGTCTTCTTCTTCCTCAGTCTGAGCCACGGCAACAGAGAGAGCGAGGAGGAGCACGGCGAGAGATTGGCGGTTCCAACAGTTTGCAGCCTCTGAAATCTAACATTCTTTGTGCTGTGAAACCTGATGCAGAGATTAATATAATCATTCCCTTTTCTGATAACTTTAAGAAACAAAAACACTTCTCCGACTCACCAGTGTCAGCAAGAGAGGTTCTAGCTAGAGAGACGAAATGCACCACAACCGCCACCATCAACTCACAAATGCAATCAACTGCGGCAGGAAGCGCGTGCCTTCGGTTGTTGGGTGCATATATGAAACAATCACCATCACCGCAAGAAACAACGAGCATGTTGCTCTAGCAGAGGGGGTGGACGCCAAGCATTTGCACACACAGGCGTTTACGGTTCTCATGGCGCCATGCCGCCATGCCGCCCCATGCGCTCTCATTACTTTCTGCTTGCATTGGCCATGCCAATCTGTACTACGTTCTCTTATTTATTTGCATCCTAAAAATAACACAGAGCTTTTGATTGCCCCTTATAAGTTCGTGTATCATGACCAGGAGATCGATCAGAAATATAGCTATGATCCTAGCAGCTGGTTGTTCACATTTCAGACAACCACCAGAGTGTTGCTATAATCGTGCTAATGCCATTGGTTTCAGGCCTATGGTGTCCAGCCATGCATGTCATCAAATCTGCCCAAACTAAAGAAAAAAAACTTGGACTGAACTATGATGTTGTATGTAGTTCCTTGATAGAGTGATCAGTCTAGGTAAGAAACTCAATCTGACATACTTAGGGGTATGGTTCCAGTACCATTAACTCCATATGTGATTAGCAAAGTAAGTAGCCCTTGTCATCAGCTCAAGGTTCTTATATAGTTGTATTTTCTGTAGGACGATTTCCTGGATTAAATATCTGGGCTACACATCCAGCACTCTACTAGAGTTCAGTCTCCAAGAAGTTGGTTGTTCATCCAGGAGTCTACCAAATTTAGTTGTTATGTGGAAGGCATGTGCTACATGTGACCAACAAAAAAACTCTTTTTCTACAGCCGATGGATGAGCTACTATCCACTGTTATTTATCTAAATAGTTCGTTTCATGTTGCTTACGATTCAGCCAGTTACCAGTGCGCTGTTATAGCCATTGATGCCAGGCCAAACTAAGAAAATTTATCAAGGCTGTGACAGAGGATACTGCCATCTTTTGCTCCTAGAGGACTCTTTTGTAGCATCCAAGTTGCTATGTAATATAACATTTTTTCCAGTATATCTGAAACTAAGACCTATAGCTATCAGGGGGGGATTGGTAAGAAAACACCGATAAGAGCAAGCCCTCCACGGGAAATGAGGGCGAGCACGGCTCCAACAAGAGCAAGCTCTCCACATGAGTTGAGGGCGAGCACATCTGCGCCGAGTTCATGCAGGCTAAGTATCCCCTTAAAGTGGAGAAAGTACATGTGTGTCATCAGGTGCGGGGTGCTCCGCCGTGAGCACCAAGACCAAATCTGACAATGGCACGGAGAATATCAGGGGGGAGCACCTGCTGCCGCGTAAGAGACTCATTCTCAAGTTCGAACGGTCCCAGGGGGTACACTTCTTTAAATTTGACCAAGTGTACCCCATACATCAGATGGGGTGGACCATCGTGCTTGTTTCCTTAAGTGTATCAGCAACAACAGTTTCAGACAAATTCGTTTTACACCAAATAGCATAGGAAACTGAACATAAGTTTTCAGGTCACCAAAACCCCCCAAAAAATTGACGTCACCAATCCCCGGATGACACACTGCTCGAATTTGGCTCCAGAAGTTGAACGGTGGGCAAAGAAAACACAACCCAACTAAAATTTCCTTGATAGCCCATTTCTAAGTAGCCATTGTTTCTTTTATTTCTGTGGTTTTCTTGTCTTGTTCAATGTCTTCACCTTCCCTTTTTGTCTTTTTACTTTCCTACTTGGTAGCAATGACTGTTGTAGTACTTCTGTTCAGAAAGTAAATGGCCCCTACAACACATTGAAGCAAACTGACAAATGCATGATGCAACTTGGAAGCCACATTTTAATCCATTCATTGGCTCAGCAATCAGAATCAAAAAATCATGCATCACGGCCATCTTCAGACAAGACAAATGCAATGGCTATTAAAAGTTGGTAGACATGTAGAGGTAATCTACTTAAATAACGGGAAACGCAAAAGACTTGCAGGTTTCAGTTTAGTGAAGAGAGACTACAAGATCATATATATAGGTATGAAAATACAAGAAAAATATATGTTATGCTTTAGTTTCCAAACTGCTATGAGTAAAGTCAAATCTTGACCCTCTGTGCAGCCTTAACGATTTACTACGCACATTGTTCGTACTGAGCAACATGCCAGCCTGCTATATACAGGCTAGCGTTACAACATATCAGATAACCACAGCCATTAATTATTACTAGAAAAAAGATCACTGCCGTGGTCCTCAACAGTTTAATCTTACGACTTTTTATCACACGGTACATGTTTCCACGGTATGGGTCTTTTAGGCATACTCTAAATGTTCGCCAGCTATAGTGTGGAGTATTATATAAGCATGGCCATATGCTTGTTTCTTTTTCCTATACCTTTTTACGAATATATATAACTATGCTAGTCACTGGCCGTCAAATTTACATTCTGCTCTTCACTTCTGAATCTGGTTCAGGTCTCTTGTTTGCAGCCTCTGAATTCTTTTCGCGAATAGGCAAAGCTTGCGTATCATTTCATTGATAGAAGAAGAAGAATGAGTACAGGGGGTACAACACATGACACAAACGCATGCAGGCGTGAACATGGTGCCCGGAGCAGAGAGACAAGGGATGCTCGGCCCAAACACAAGAAAACATCACAGCTAAACCAACCAAACCCGAGCCAAGAGCGGCACTACCAAACCAACGAGAACTCCGACATCATCCGAGCCAAGACCGGGGACACCGCGAGCAAGCAAGATAGTGCCTTCAAGAAGGCTCCGTCACTATCTGGTTCGGGAGACCCGGACCTAGGGTTTCCCCTGAGCTCGAAGAGGGGCGCAGCTGAAGAAGGCCTTGGCAGCGCCTCCATGGAGGAAAACAACACCCGCGGGCGCCGTCGCTGCCAGCACCGGCGAGCCGAGCAGGGATCTCTCCCTGGCCTGAAGCTGAGCGATCCCATAGCCGCCGAATCCGAAATCGTAGATGGGGGAGCCAACGCTGATTGGAGTCACCGAGTCATGGGGGGGTTGGTCGGGCTGCAGCCTCTGAATTCTAGTGAGCTATGTGTTGTAAAACTTGATGCAGAGATAAATAGACTCATTCCCTTTTCTATCTAGCTTTAAGAAATAAAGGCACTTCTCCGACTCACCATAGCGTCAGCAAGAGAGGTTCTAGCTAGAGAGACGAAATGCACCACAACCGCCAGCCTCGCAAAAGCAATCAGCTGTGCCTTTGGTTGTTGGATGCATATATGAAACAACCACCAGCACCACAAGAAACAATGGGCTGGGCGTGCTGCTTTGGCACTAGCAGTGGACGCCAAGCGCTTGCACAAGACACTCGCGCACACGCAGGCGTTACGGTTCTCATGGCACCGTGCTGCCCCATGCACGCCGAAATTACTTTTCCGCTTGCTTTGGCGATGCCAATCTGTACTGCGATATTAATTTGCATCCTAAAAATTGCCCCCTATAAATCCGTGTACCTTGGTCAGGAGATCGATCACAATCATCATCAACATCAGATCTGTAAGACTCGAAAGATATTTAGTAAGAGTGTGGACTAGATCTAGAGAGTACAGAGTGAGAGGATGTCGACAAGCAGTGGCAAGCCGCTCCTCGTCGTGATCCGCCGGAGCAAGCTCTCCGCAGGAGGTGAGGGCCACCGCATCTGCACAGAGTTCAAGCAGGCCAAGTACCCCTTCAAGTGGAGAAGGTACATGTGCGCAAGGTGCGGGCTGCTCCGTGATGAGCACAGGGCCTCCAAGAGCAAGGTCTCTGCAGGAGATGAGGGGGACCACATCACAGGTAAGAGCAAGCTCTCCGCAGGAGATGAGGGCGAGCACATAGCTGGCAAGAGCAAGCTCTCTGCAGGAGATGAGGGCGAACAGATAGCCTGCAAGAGCAAGCACTCCGCACGAGATGGGGGCGAGCACGACACCGACAAGAGCAAGTTGTCTGCAGGCGATAAGTGCGAGCACAGCACTGACAAGTGCAAGCTCTCTGCAGAAGATGAGGGTGAGCGCAGCGCGAACAAGACTAAGATCTCCGCAAGAGAGAAGGGCGAGCGTGTCTGCACCGAGTTCAAGCAGGCCAAGTACCCCTTCAAGTGGAGAAAGTACATGTGTGCCAGGTGCGGGGTGCACCGTAGCGAGCACGGTGTCAGCAAGGCCAAGGCCAAAGTGTACGACGACATGGAGAATATCAGGGAGGAGCTCCTGCCGCCACGCAAGAGGCTCATTCTCAGGTTCAAGCGGTCACGGGCCCTTGCCGCCGCTGCTGTTGCTGCATCCAGGGAGAAGGAGAACAAGGAGGGGGAGCTAGAGGAAGGGGAGATCACCTGGAGCCCCGGCTCGACGATCACCAAGGGAAAGAGAGCCCCAAGGAGAAAGCCCTAGGATGCATCGTGAACCGAGCAATGCACCATTGAGAACTTGTGGTTATATGTGAATCTCTTCAGCTATGTGAAACAACTTGTGTACTGGTCCGATGTACACTTCTTTAACTTTGACCAAGTCTGCCCCATATATATCAGATATGGTGGACCATCGTGCTTGTTTCCTAAAGTGTATCAGCAACAATAGTTTCAGACAAATTCATTGACACACTAACCAAATTTGGCTCTAGAAGTTAAACAGGGAACCAAAGACACTAACCAAATTTTTGCCATCAAACCTAATTAATGGTAGGCAAATATGGTCAAAGTTAACAATGGAACAAATATTCACAAGTTCGGTACGGCAAACCTTGGCTCTGAAAGATATAAAACCAAACATCCTGTACTACTCCAAATAAATCACACAAACATGGGCTGCTGCATCCCGCCAGAGCTTGTTGTGCAACCATAGATAGAGGTAGAACCACAGTCGTATTGTGTTCCCCCGTGCATTAGTTGCCTTCCTGCGCATTTCACCGTGATGCACATTTATTAGCTGGGATAAAAGAGTACATATGTAGTAGAAGAGCATCTACTGAATATATCACGAATTTAATCAGTAGCATATCACGCAGAATCCTACTCTACAGGTTCATACATCATAGGCCTTTTTTCACAATACATCATAGGGTTATAGTGGACAGTACTAAGTAATTAGAGCTTTAGTGCAAGGCAAAAGAGGAGCAACACAACCAATTCATAACATAGTCATAGGTAGATGATTGGAATCAGTAACCTTAATAGGTTAACAGTGGATCTACACAATATGGAACATGCTACACACCTCCAATTTGCACTTGGCTTCAGACTCAAATGTCTTGCACAAGATCTCATAGCTTCTATGAATTCCAATCTGTGAGAAATGAAGGAGTCAACATACGAATATCTTGTTCTTGTGGAGATTATTTCTTGGTAAAGTAATACCAGTGGATCCACTCGTGATGGCGAGGTATTGGATATTACATATCTCCAAGACAGAATAAGTGAACTAAAACATTGCAATCAAAGTGAAGCAGACACCATAAGTAACCAACAACCAGAAGGTACAATTCAGTGCACCCCAGTCCCCAGATAAGTTGTTCACATGAAATGAACATTTACCACTTTACCCCAAATTGTTGTAGAAAACCATAGCATCTGTATTAGATTTTTGAACTGTCAGCATCACGGCTCCCATTTGGCTCTGCAAGCATACATGCGTTCTGGGTCAAATTTTGATCATCATTCCAGCTGAGTGTCACCAGAATAGTAATTAGGCAAGAAAAAAAATGCATAAATCAGAAGACACAGACCACACCATGACACTATGTCTTGACATAATATTCAGAAGAACAGAACAATAAACTATCATTAACTTCAAAAAATCAGACACCTTGCAAGCAATAAGTTCAATCAACTGCATTAGGAACGTCCCCAGCCCCTTCCCTTGGGCAGAAGACTCCAATTGTAGCTCATACACATAAAGAACAGGCACATCATCTTCAACAACAAATCTGTAGTGTACAAAACCAATCAAGCAGCCTCCGCGGCATGTCGCATGTGCACATTCCACCCCTGAATCTTGCTTCATGAAACATTTGGCAATATCACTGTCTCCATATTGGCAGATCAGGATATATCGTGCTTCTGGGGCAACCATTTCCCGGCGCTTAATTTTCTCTTCTGAAGGCCATTCTGATGCATAAGTTCCCTTCATGTTAGCCTAAATTATTATTTACCAGTGTTACATTCAATAATCATGGGGAACTTGTAAAAAGGTACATATGCAAACATCCTAAAGGTATGCAACCTTGAGAAGATTTTGGATGTACTTCCTCGTTGGTACCGGAAGCTGATTGCCATGCCCAGATTCCAAGTAGATTGAAAAACCTAAATGTAAGAATTATGAGATCAGCCTGCCACAGTGTAGTTCCCCTCCAAAAAAAGACAATGCTAGGCTCAAAGTAATAAGTGTTGTCAAAATTAGAATTGCTAAGACCTAACAATGCATTCTATTTTCTCACATTGAATTTCTAGAGCTGAATCCAGGAAAGACAGTAGGTGTCGTAACATTAGTAGCTACTTGTCCTACAGCACAAAAAGTTTCACCAGAGAGACAAATGTAGGTTACCGCTTCTCTCGTATTTATGAAAATCCGGGAACTGCGCAAGATGATCCTTCACAGCTACAGCTTTCCTTATAAGTTCTTTCATGGCCTTCTTCCTCCCCAGTATCTATCCAAAAGCATGATATCTGCATGAGCTCCCAGTATTACATATAACCTCCATCAGTTCTCTTCAAGTGATGATTCATGGCATGGTTGCTATCATCTTAAAAACAGCTGGATTCAGGGGACCAGAGTCAGCAGGTGTTCCCTGTGTTGGGCATGGCCAATGCATAGCTCCAGGGTGATGCCTCATATGCCATGTAGGATCGGATAATAGAAAAAGCAGGTTCGGATGGGGAAGCAGGATCCTCTTCAGGAGGCGGGTGCTTAGAGGGAAAAAGTGTGGTCCGGTGCATAAAGTTGGAAAAGTTGAAGTGGAGAGGAGGGATGCATGTGTAGTGAGAGTCACTTTCTATTCTTTAATGAGGTCCACTAGTGATAGCTTCCATTGGAGAGAAAAAATCAACACATATACCTCAAATTACTTTTTGTCATGAGGCATACGTATCCATATGCCACCATTGTACATGCCCTAAGGGGAAAAGGCACCGAATCCTGGAAAGTAAAAAATCTCGGTGATGCAACCAACTTTCAACATGTTTCCGCGGAATAACACATGGATCGTGGGTGTATGAAACTTGGCGCTACGGCCGCTGCCACTGCCAGTTCCAATCTATTCGACCATTCGCCAATCTCGGATGCCGTGACTAAACTAAAACAAATTGTCGCAATGAAATTGGCCACGGGCAGGGGAATGGGGGCTGGGGGATGCAAGAGGAAGCGGTGGGGGAGGGGAGAAATATGAGTACCTCCTTCCTACTGAGCGGCCTCTCCACGCCGACGCCGCCGCTCCGAGGCCTCTTGTTCTCCGCCGTCGCCATCGCTGCCCCCTTTCGTTGTCTCATGGCCGCCGGCTGGAGACGGGACGGGAGGAAGCGCCGGTGTACTCTTTTTTTTGAGAAACTAAGCGCCGGTGTACAAGGGTGCTTGTTTCACCATGGGCTTTCTAGGCCTTGGTAAATTAGTTGGGCCTTCAGATTCGGCTCAACGGGGCTCGTGCCAACAATAGGTTTGATGCCAAAAATTGACGTGCCAACATTTGGCAAATGCCAAATATTGGCTAGTGCTTCATCGGCTACCATGTTTACTTGCCAACCTCATAAAAAGTTGTCAATTATTGGCAACTTTTGATATTGCCAATTATTGGCAATGCCAAATGTTGGCATCAAAGCAATTATCCTCTAGATCTGTTCCAGCGAGTCACGCTGAAAAAAAACTAGCGCATGCACAGGAGACTTACGTCCTATTTCCCTTTTTTGTTTTTTCACTTTTGTTTTATCTATTTCCCAATTATATTTTAATATTAAAACCGTTATAGACGTTCATGAGTTTGAAATTGTTCATGAATTTGAAAATCGATTGTGAATTTAAAAGGTGTCATGGATTTGAAAATTGATCGTGAATTTTAAAAGTAAAGTGTTCATGAATTCAAAACAACGTTCATGAATGCAAAAAATGTTCGTCAATTTGCAACAAAAAAATAAAAAAAGTTCTTAAATTTAAAATATCCATGAATTATAAAATATTACTGAATTTGGAAAAAAATCACAAAATAGAAAACTTTTCATTAAATTAAAAATTATTCATGAATCAAAACAATGTTCACAGATTGAAAAATCCTGAATTAAAATAAATGTGAATTTGAAAAAAAAATGAATTCAAAAAGTGTTCGCAATTTTTAAAAAATATTCACTAATTAAAAAATAAAAACTAAAGGGCAGTGCTACGCGTTCACCGGATGATAAATCAATTAGATCGGCTGGTACAATAACCATCAGATGCCGTACGAAATAGCCGTCTGATCTACCGCCTCGGCCCGTTGAGAACCTTCGCAACTGCTATCTTGATGCGCTTGGGGGGCTTTGCAATAAGGACCATGTTACAAAGGTCCACCGAGACAGCACGCCGCACGCCTAGGCTAGAGCGTAGCCACCACGCCACTGCTATAAAGAAGAAATCGAGACTGCGATGGGAGGACGGACCAGGACTCTCCCGTAGAGATGAAGAGACCACCCACAAAGTCATGCGCTGCTTACAGTAGACGACATGTCAACGACCAATTCAGACGTTGTGTGAAGGCAGAGCAGGTATCCTTCCCCTCCCCCCTGCGAACTGCGGCGTGGAGGAGTCGACGTTGCCGCCACATCGACTAGCCGACATTTGGCGCAACAATGACATGAGGAGGTTCACCCGGTGATCGTGAAGGCGCGCGGGCGCCTCCTCCACTACCTCCTTTGTAACGGTGGTGGAGCCTCCTCGTCGTCGCGGAGCATCATGATGGTCGGGGAGAGGGCAGCTAGGGAGGCAGCACAATGCGTCGCGTCACTCAGTCCTTGCGGAGGCCTGGGCTCGCGACCAGTCGCAGACCACCAAGGAGGCGTCTATGCAACGACAGTGTCGCCTCGGCGAGGAGCTCGCCAAGATCGGCAAGGAGTGATCGCTAGCAAGACCCCCCCACACACACACACACACACCCACACACACAGTTAGGGGAAAGGCCAGGGCTCCCCAGCCATTGTCGGCGTTGGCTAAGGCGGCCCACCGCACGGCACATGAGAAAGCGGAGCGACTCCTCCATGAGCGCCAGGCGGCGGCCGGGTAGGGTTGACGCGCCCCCGCGCCCTTCCGCCGCTGGAAGGACCACTCTGACGACGGCACGAACAGCGACGGAGGTGCTCCCGGCCAGCTCGGGCACCCATACAAGGCCACCATCCGCTACAAGCTAGTTTAGGTATTTTTAGTTGAACGGACGAAATTGTTCGTATGTAAGATATATCAAACTTATATCCACTTGAATGAATTCCGTTGTGTTTGCATAAGTTACGTCCGAATTTATTTGTATTGCGAACGAATGTTTACAGCAAGCGTTGGATGGTCAGCTCCCGTGTCATTATCCACTGACATGTTTAGACGCATTCACGGACAAATACTATGTTTGTTTTGGTCCGGCGTTGGAGATGCCTTTAGTTTACATAGTTGTATAGCAAACATCGCAAGGAAGCATAATAAATGAATTTATGGAAGAGTGCATACGATCATTGATAAACATGTACTAGACTCTGGTTAGGCACATGAAGACAGAGAAAAAAAATCAATTAGAGCATCTCCAGCCGCGCCGCCAGGGAGGCCTCCCCAGGCGATTTTTTCGTGCCGGCGCCAAAAAACGGCCCAGTCATGCCCCCAGGAGCCTGATTTTCGTCGGCCTGGGCCGAAAACAGCGCCAGCGGACCCAGGCCGAACCCGGCGCGCTGGGGGCGCCCGGGGGCGCCGGGCGAGCGGTTTTGGCGCGAAAAAGCCGCGGGCCAGCCGTGTCAGCGACACCGCATCGTCTTCCCCCAACGCCTCGGTTTCCTGCGGGGAATCAATGGCAAGGCTGCCGCCGGTCAGCTTTGCCATTGATTCCTCACGGGCGGCGCGTCACGGGACGGCGCGCTGACGCCACCCCTCCCTCGGACGCGTACACACGGGCGCGGCGCGGCTATATATGGCCTCGCTCGCCTCTGATGAGCGCTACCTCTCCCGAGCGCCGCCGCCGAGCCCTCTCCCAACCCTCCTTCTCCCTCTCCCGTGAGCCGCCGCCCAGCCCCTCCATCTCCCTTTCCTTTCTCGATGGCCGAGCGTTTCCCCGGAGACGAGGCGGCGGCCAACGGCTTCGGCCGCCGCATGCTCCGCGAAAAGGAGTCGTGGCTCCTGTTCCAGGCGAACATCCCGGCGCCGCCGGACATGCGCGCCGGGCCGACGGGCTGGAGGCTCAGCAATGGGGGAGTGCCCATTCCCCCGTTGCCCGACACCGTGGCTAAACCCTCCTACTTCACCGACGAGGTCGAGGTCGTGCGCGCCTCCCTCACCGACGCCCAGCTCTCCCTCCCCCAGTACGCCACCGACAACCACGCGGCTTGGGCGGCGTACTTCGAGCGCCATCAGCAGCAGCGGCTGGCATCCACCAACGGCGCGGCGGTGGTCGGCGGCCTGAAGAACAACGAGGGGCGCCACCTGTGGTGGGGCGCCCCCGGCCGCACACTTGAGGACGTGTTGACGCACCTCGAGGGCGGCAACAACCCGCTGTTGGCGTACCCCCGGCGAGGGTGGCCGCCCCGGCGCACCGCCGACGCGACGTGCAATGGGCGCCAAGGTGGTTCGGCTCCTCCTCTTCTTCTTCCTCCCCGCGCTCTTCCTCCCACTCCTGCGGCACTCCGACGCTGCTCGGCGTCAAGGCCGAGCCCGCGGCGGAGACGCCGCTCGACCGGCGCACTCGCAGCGCCGGCATCGTCATCAACGAGGGTGGCATGCGCGCCTCCTCGTCGGCTCCTCCTCCACGCCTCCTTGTTGGCTCCTCCTCCGCGCTTCGTCAAGCCAAATACGGAGCCGGGGCTCGCGCCGGTGAAGACGGGCAGGTCTCCCGTCTTGAAGACGAAGCACGGCGAGGTCGAGCTCGGCGATGACACGGCCCTTGAATGGGCACGCCAGACTCCACGAAGATGGCGAGGAGCGCCAGCGCCGCCGCCTGCGGCGCTTCAGCGCCGCCGCCGAGGCAGCGACGAAGGAGGAGTCGTCGTCATCGACGACAGGGACGACGACGCGCCGCCGCCGCCACCAGTCCGCCATGGCGACGCCGGGGAGGGGTCCAGCAGGGGCGCCCGCGTCAAGGAGGAGAAGGCCGACGATGGCGGCGACGACGGTGACTACTCGGCGTTCAGCCAGTTTTTTTTAGATTAGTTTATATATTTGCTATGTATGTAATGAAAATCCGCGAACATGTCTAATATATGCCCAAATTTGCCGAAATCTGTCGTGTTTAGCCGAACTTCACCGAACTTTGCCTAAATTTGCTATATATTTTATTTTTGAACGCGCTGGGCGGCGGCCGGCGCGGCGGGGGACCAACTCGCCCCCAGGCCCATTTTTTTGCTTGGTCACCCCAGCGGCGATTTTAAGCGCCCACTGGGGGGCCAACGGCTGGAGATGCTCTTAGATCATGTATGTTATGATTTTGTACCTTTACGAAAAAATCATGCAAGTTTTTCCTGACAACATAGTACTTGCTGCATTAAACCAAACTTGCTCTCCGTTACTTCCTTTATAAAAGAAAGATGTTGTGAAGAAGTTATACAAACTGACCATGTGGGAATCCTATACAAAAACCTAATGCGAGTAGTCGATACGGTAGCACATAGTAGCCACAAAGAAACTGTAAGCATGAGAGGCATGGGGAACATAGCGATCACCCTACTTAGATTTATTTTCAGTGAAAGGCCTTCACACTGCTAGATAAGGCCTCATAATCAGCACAGAAAGCGCTACAAGGCCACACATTGATTTTTTTTCAGCTGTTGATTTTAGACCTTAGACTTCGAGCAATCATGTTTTTTCTAACCAGTAGGTGTACTTCAGCGGCATAGAAATCTTCGATCCTGTGTGTGCTCATTATCGTTTGAGGCGACCCTATTTCTTTTGAGGGGATTCTTTGGGAGCACGTGAATGGTGATCAAGCCTGGGTAGAGTGTCAAGCCAGATGAGCCATCGTAATATGTTGTGAGGGACATCTGGCCCGTGTATCAGTGACTGAGCTCGCTGATGTTCGTGCTGGCTATTTTCCTTGATAGTCCCATTTCGAAGTAGCATTTGTTTCTTTTATTTCCGTGGTTCTCTTGTTTTGTTCACGTCTTCTCCTTTCCTATTTTCTCCTTTCCAACTTGGTAGCAATGACTGTTGTAGTAATTCTTTTCTTAGCTTTATACCTTTTTTTTGCTTCGGTTTCAAGCTTCACTACTCTTGTGGTGTGCAATTTCCATGCTTCTAACTATAGCCTAGTGTTAGAACATATTAGATGACCGGGCTATTGTTTTGTTGCAACTAGAAGATAATTATGCCTGTCACCTTTTACAATCCATCGAGCAAACATGCTCAATTAGGATTCAGATTATTTGTTCGGAAACACTAAGCTAGCAACTATATTCTTGTGCTACACCGTACAGATAAACACAACTATATAACTTACAGTAATAAAATATTACTAAGCTTATCATCAGCAACTTCATCTTATTACAACGACTTTTTTCATAATACATTGATGGGCATGTTCCTATGATAAGGTTTCCTGTTTAGGCCTTTTATTGGGAAATTCTAAATGATTTAATACTCTCCTATATATAGGCTTAATATTATTGTGACACATTTATCTACTTGCCCAATCAGCCTAACCAACAGGGACGTAAGCAAAATTATCGTTAAAATTTCAAGGGAGTTTACGAATATCTGATTGTTCACTTCTGGCTGCACTTAATTTGCATACTACATAGATCGACCGCCCCAAGCAACCATCACAAGGAACCATAATAAATGAATTTATGGAAGGTTGCAGACAAGCATTGGTAAACATGTACTACACCGTGGTATGGGCCACATGAAGAGGGAGAAAATAGCAATCTGATCATATATATTACGCTTTTGTAACAAAGCAAAAAAAAATCGTGCAAGTTATCTTTCACAGTATAGTAGTTGTTGCATTAAACCAAACTTGCTCTCCTTCACTCCTTTATAAAAGGAAGATATTGTGAAGAAACTATACAGACTGACCATACGAGGATCATACAAAGACCCAATGCGAGTTTTAGGCTTTGTGTCGATGTTGGGAGCACATAGTAGCCACATAGAATTTATAGGCATGAGAGGCATGAGGAACATAGTGATCACCACGCCTAGGCATACTTTCAGCTTTAGATGGTGGTCCTGCTAGATGCGCCTTCTTAGTTGGCACACAAAGTACTATATGAGCACATAGCGTTGTATTTCTGCTGTTCTGTTTAGACTTTAGACGCCGAGTAATCATCTTTTTTCTAGAGTAGTTCTATGGAGCACATGTGCTAGCACGGCTTGCAGCGCGACGGGCCTGCAACCGTCCGACGGTCCTTGCACCCGCTCATGGCATGTTCGTAATCATGTCATGATGTAAGCACGACGGATGCGCAAGCTGTCAACGCCGTGCGCTCTGAGCGTCATGTGTGCCTGTGAACACATGGCGTAGGAGAAGAACTTTAGCAATGTGGCAACCTTCCTTCCCTATCCGCTATGTGCTCATTTTCTTTTGAGGCGATCCTCTTTCTTTTCAGGGGATTCTTTGGGAACCTGTGAATGGTGATCAAGTGAGGTGGGTTGTGTGCCAGGCCAGATGAGCCATCGTTAGTATGTTGTGAGGAACAACTGGCCCATGTATCAGTGACACAGCTCGCTAACGTCTATGCTGGCTAATTTCCTTGATAGTCTTGTTCAATGTCGCTTATTATCACAAGATCGAACCATTTCTGTGGTTTTCTTGTCTTGTTCAATGTCTCCTCCTTTCCACTTTGTCTTTTACTTTCCTACTTGGTAGCAATGACTGTTGTACTACTTATGTTCAGAAAGTAAACGGCGCCGACAACTCATTGAAGCAAATTGACAGTGCATGATGCAACTTGGAAGCCACATATTAATCCATTGGCTCAGCAATCAACATCCAAAATCATGCATCACAACCATCTTCAGACAAGACTAAAATGAGCTACTCCCTCCGATCCAAATTAAATGACACAGCTCTATTACAACTTTGTCTTAAAGTTGTACTAGGTAAAAGTTGGTGTACATGTAGAACTAATCTACTGAGATAACTGGAAACACAAAAAGACTCGCAGGTTTCAGTTTAGTGAAAAAAAAGTACAAGATCTCATATAGGTGCAAAAATACAAGGAAAAATATATATGTTATGCATTAATTTGGGATTAGCATTCTATTAGATGAGCATGGCCATGATTGTCTTATTTCCCTATACCTTTTTTAAAGATGTACTCCCTCCGTTCCACAATACATGACTTTCATTTGTCAAAATATAGATGTATCTAGACATGTTTTAGTATATAGATGCATTCATTTTTGGACAAATGGAAGTCAAGTATTTTGGAACGGAGGGAGTACCATTTTGAATCTGGTTCAGGTCACTTGTTTGCGGCCTCTAAATTCTAACATACTTTGTGTTGTGAAACCTAATGCAAATACCAGAATATCAACAGAATCAGTCCCTTTTTCTAACTTTAAGAAACAAAGACACTTCTCCGACTCACAATAGTGTCAGCAAGAGAGGTTCCCTAGAGAGACGAAATGCATGACAAACGCCACCATCACAAAAAGCAATCAACCACGGCAGGAAGCGTGCGCCACAACCACCAACACTGCAAGAAACAATGAGCATGTTGTTTTGGCAATGGGGGTGGACGCCAAGCATTTGCACAAGACACGAATTTATAGGGAGGCAATCAAAAGTTCCTTTTTTTCTTTCATCCAGGAGTCTACCAAAATCAAGCTGTTATGTGAAAGGCGTCTGCTACATGCGACCAACAAAACAAAGCTCTTTTTGTGCAGCCGATGAATGGGCTACTATCCACTATTTATCTAAATAGTTCGTTTCATGTTTCTTATGGTTCAGCCAGTTACCAGTGCGCTGTTATACTCATTGATACCAGATCAAACTAGGAGACTTTTGCTCCTAGAAAAGGACTCTTTTGTGGCATCCAAGTTGCTATGTAAGAATGTAATTTTTCCCACTATGTCTGAAACTAACCAAGCCTATCACTAGCATGCTCGTTGGTTTTATGTTGAGAAACTATCATTTGACTAAATGTTATGTACAACCAATAGTTTTCGTGTGTGTGTGTGTTCGGGGTAAACAGACACCAAACAGGGCGAACTCGTCTGCTCCGAGTTCAAGCAGGCCAAGTACATGTATGTCAGGTATGTGAAACAATGAGAAAGTTTGTGGATGCACTGAGCGATGCACCATTGAGAACTTGTTATATGTGAATCTTTTTAGCTATGTGAAACAACTTGTGTACTGGTCCGATGGGGTACACTTGTATCCCATGGGGTGGACCATGGTGTTTGTTTCCTTAAGTGTATCAGCGACAATAGTTTCAGACAAGTTCGTTTGAGACCAAATAGCACAGGAAACTGAACATAAGTTTTCAAGTCACCAAAAAGACCCCAAAAATTGAAGTTACCAATCCTCGGATGACACACTTGTTTCCTACGATTTTTCTCGAAATTTGGCTCCAGAAGTTGAACAAGGGGCAAAGAAAACACAACCCAACTAAAATGTCCTTGATAGCCCATTTCTGAGTAGCCATTGCTTCTTTTATTTCTGTGCTTTTCTTGTCTTGTTCAATGTCTTCACCTTCCCTTTTTGTCTTTTACTTTCCTACTTTGGTACTCCCTCCGTTCCAAAATAGATGACCCAACTTTGTACTAAAGTTAGTACAAAGTTGAGTCATCTATGTTGGAACGGAGGGAGTAGCAATGACTGTTGTAGTACTTCTGTTCAGAAAGTAAATGGCGCCTACAACACGTTGAAGCAACCTGACAAATGCATGATGCAACTTCGAAGCCACATTTTAATCCATTCATTGGCTCGGCAATCAGAGTCCAAAATCATGCATCACGGCCATCTTCAGACAAGACAAATGCAATGGCTAGTAAAAGTTGGTACACATGTATATAGGTATGAAAAGTCGTAGTGTACTTAGATAACGGGAAACACAAAAGACTTGCAGGTTTCAGTTTAGTGAAGAGAGACTACAAGATCATATATATAGGTATGAAAAAACAAGAAAAATATATGTTATGCATTAGTTTCCAAACTGCTATGAGTAGAGTCAAATCTTGACCCTCAGTGCGGCCTTAATGATTTACTACGCACAGCAGTGCATTGTTCCATGCCAGCCTGCTATCTACAGCCTAGCGTTACAACATATGAGATAAACCACAGCCATTAATTATTACTAGAAAAAAGATCGCTACCGTGGTCCTCAACAGTTTAATCTTACAACTTTTTATCACATGGTACATGCTTCCATGGTATGGGTCTTTTAGGCATACTCTAAATGTTTGCCAACTATAGTGTGGAGTATTAGATAAGCATGGCCATATGCTTGTTTCTTTTTCCTATACCTTTTACGAATATATATAACTATGCTAGTCACTGGCCGTCAAATTTACATTATGCTCCTCCCTTCTGAAGCTGGTTCAGGTCTCTTGTTTGCAGCCTCGGAATTCTAGTGTGCTTTGTGTTGTAAAACCTGATGCAGAGATAAATAGACTCATTTCCTTTTCTATCTAGCTTTAAGGAACAAAGGCACTTCTCCAACTCACCATAGCGTCAGCAAGAGGGGTTCTAGCTAAAGAGACGAAATGCACCACAACCGCCAGCGCAAAAGCAATCAGCCGTGCCTTTGGTTGTTGGATGCATATATGAAACAACCACCAGCACCGCAAGAAACAATGGGCTAGGCGTGCTGCTTTGGCACTAGCAGTGGACGCTAAGCGCTTGCACAAGACACTCGTGCACACACAGGCGTTACGGTTCTCATGGCACCGTGCTGCCCCATGCATGCTGAAATTACTTTCAGCTTGCTTTGGCTATGCCAATCTGTACTATGATATTAATTTGCATCCTAAAAATTGCTCGCTATAAATCCATGTGCCTTGGTCAGGAGATTGATCACAGTCATTGTCAATATCAGATCTGTAAGACTCGAAAGAGATTTAGTAAGAGCGTGGACTAGATCTAGAGAGTACAGAGTGAGAGGATGTCGACAAGCAGTGGCAAGCCGCTCCTCGTCGTGATCCGCCGGAGCAAGCTCTCCGTAGGAGATGAGGGCCGCCGCATCTGCACAGAGTTCAAGCAGGCCAAGTACCCCTTCAAGTGGAGAAGGTACATGTGCGCTAGGTGTGGGGTGCTCCGTGAGGAGCACAACGCCTGCACGAGCAAGCTCTCCGCAGGAGATGGGGGCAAGCACGACACTAGCAAGAGCAAGCTCCCTGCAGGAGATAAGGGTGAGCAATCCACTGACAAGTGCAAGCTCTCTGCAGAAGATGAAGGTGAGCGCAGCGCCAACAAGAGTAAGATATCTGCAGGAGAGGAGGGCGAGCGTTTCTGCACCGAGTTCAAGCAGGCCAAGTACCCCTTCAAGTGGAGAAAGTACATGTGTGCCAGGTGCGGGGTGCTCCGTAGCGAGCACGGCGTCAGCAAGGCCAAGGCCAAAGTGGACGACGACACGGAGAATATCAAGGAGGAGGACCTGCCGCCACGCAAGAGGCTCATTCTCAGGTTCAAACGGTCACAGGCCCTTGCTGCTGCTGCTGCTGCCACATCCAAGGAGAAGGAGAACAAGGAGGGGGAGCTAGAGGAAGGGGAGATCAACTGGAGCCCCGGCGCGACGATCGCCAAGGGGAAGAGAGCCCCAAGGAGAAAGCGCTAGGATGCACCTTGAACTGAGCAATGCACCAATTGAGAACTTATTATATGTGAATCTCTTCAGCTATGTGAAACAACTTGTGTACTGGTCTGATGTTCACTTCTTTAACTTCGACCAAGTCTACCCCATATACATCAGATGTGGTGGACCATCGTGCTTGTTTCCTAAAGTGTATCAGCAAAATAGTTTCAGACAAAACTCATTGATAAACTAACCAAATTTGGCTCTAGAAATTAAACAGGGAGCCAAAGAAAACATGACCAAACCAAAATTTTGCCATCAAACCTAATTAATGGTAGGTAAATATGGTCAAAGTTGCCAATGGAACAAATATTCACAAGTTTGGTACGGCAAACCTTGGCTCTGAAGATATAAAACCAAACATCCTGTACTACTCCAAATAAATCACAAAAACATGGGCTGTCGCATCCCGCCAGAGCTTATTATGCAACCACAGTCGTGTTGTGCTCCCCCGTGCATTAGTTGCCTTCCTGCGCATTGCACCGTGATGCACATTCATTAGCTGGGATAAAAAAGTACATATGCAGTAGAAGAGCATCTACTGAATATATCACGAATTTAATCAGTAGCAGATCACGCAGAGTCCTACTCTACACGTTCATACATCATAGGTTATGTGGACAGTACTAAGTAATTAAAGCTTTAGTGCAAAGCAAAAGAGGAGCAACACAACAATTCATAACATCAGTGACACGTAGATGACCGGAATCAGTAACCTTACTAGGTTAATAGTGGATCTACACAATATGGAACATGCTACACACCTCCAATTTGCACTTGGCTTCAGATTCAAATGTCTTGCACAAGATCTCATAGCTTCTATGAATTCCAATCTGTGGAAAATGAAGGAGTCAACATACAAATATTTTGTTCCTGTGGAGACTATTACTTGGTAAAGTAATACCAGTGGATCCACTCGTGATGGCGAGGTACTGGATATTACATATCTGCAAGACAGAATAAGTAAATTAAAATATTGCAATCAAAGTGAATGAGGCACCATAAGTAACCAACAACCAGAAGGTACATCCGTTCAGTGCACCCCAGATAAGTTGTTGACATGAAATGCAAATTTACGACTTTACCCCAAATTGTTGTAGAAAGCCATAGCATCTGTATTAGATTTTTGAACTGTTAGCATCACGGCCTCCATTTGGCTCTGCAAGCATACATGCGTTCTGGGTCAATTTTTTATCATCATTCCAGCTGAGATGTCACCAGAATAGTAATTCGGCAAGAAACAAAAAAAAATGCATTAACCAGAAGCAGACCACACCATGACACTCTATGTCTTGACATAATATTCTGAAGAACAGAACAATAAACTATCAGGAACTTCAAAAAATCAGATCACCTTGCAAGCTATAAGTTCAATCAACTGCATTAGGAACTTCCCCAGCCCCTTCCCTTGGGCAGAAGACTCCAATTGTAGCTCATACACATAAAGAACAGGAACATCCTCTTCAACAACAAATCTGTAGTGTACAAAACCAAGCAAGCGGCCCCCACGGCATGTCACATGTGCACATTCCACCCCTGAATCTTTCTTCATGAAACATTTGGCAATATCACTGTCTGCATATTGGCAGATCAGGATATATCGTGCTTCTGGGGCAACCATTTCCCGGCGCTTAATTTTCTCTTCTGAAGGCCATTCTGATCCATAAGTTCCCTTCATGTTAGCCTAAATTATTGTTTACCAGTGTTACATTCAATAATCATGGGTTACTTGTAAAAAGGTACATACGCAAACATCCTAAAGCAGTAGGCAGGTAAGGTATTCAACCTTGAGAAGATTTTGGATGTACTTCCTCGTTGGCACTGGAAGCTGATTGCCATGCCCAGACTCCAAGTAGATCGAAAAACCTAAATATAAGAAATATGAGTTCAGCCTGCTATAGTGCAGTTCTCCTCCAGAATATACAATGCTAGGCCCAAAGCAAGAAGTGTTGTCTCGATTACAATTGCTAAGAACTAATGATGCATTCAATTTTCTTTTGTTGAACTTCTAAAGCTGAATCCAGGAAACACACAGTAGGCGTCCTGAACCCAAATGGAACATTAGTAGCTACTTGTCCTACAGCACAGAAAAATTTCACCAGAGAAACAAATGTAGGTTACCTCTTCTCTCATATTTATGAAAATCTGGGAAGTGCGCAAGATGATCCTTCTCAGCTACAGCTTTCCTTATAAGTTCTTTGATGGCCTTCTTCCTCCCCAATATCTATCCAAAAGCATGATATCTGCATGAGCTCCCAGTATACATATAACCTCCATCAGTTCTCTTCCAATGCTGATTCATGGCATGGTTGCTATTATCATAAAAACAGCTGGATTCAGGGACCAGAGTCACCAGGTGTTCACTGAATCCCTGTGTTGCTGAAAGTAAAAAATCTAGGTGTAGGTGATGCAACTTTCAACATGCTTCCGCGGAATCAACACATGGATAATGGGTGTGCTGAACTTGGCGCTATGGCCTCAGCCAGCTCCATCCTACTCGCCAATCTCGAATGTCGGGATTAAACAAATGTCAGCATACAATAGATTTTTGCAATGAAATTGGCCGCAGGGAGCGGAAAGGGGATCGCGGATACAAGAGGAAGAGGGGAAGGGGAGAAGTATGAGTACCTCCTTCCTGCTCGGCGGCCTCTCCACGCCGCTGCTGCTCCGAGGCCTCTTGTTCTCCGCCGTCGCCATCGCTGGCCCCTTCCGTTGTCTCGTGGCTGCCGGCTGCAGGAGAGGCGCCGCCGGTGGGCTCAGGAAGTAGGAGTAAAGGATGCTTGTTTCAGCCATGGGCTTTATGGGCCTTTGCGACGCAACCAAGGCCTTCCGGCCTTTATGTCTTCACCGTCTTGTCTAAAAAAAAAGTCTTCACCGTCGAACTCACGAAGAAATTAGCGACATCACTAGCTTTTAAAAATAAACGAAAATACAACACAAACACTCATACATATAAACTTACCACGCACACCATTCCTACGAGTATCTTCAACAACGAGAGACTGAATTAGTAGATTTGAGATTGACAAAGTCACCACAAATGTCAAGAGTACTCCTTGGGGAGTCTCCATAAGAGTCACTTTTGAGGAGCTGGGAGCACCACTTGGTTCGCGCTCCTTCCGGATTTTATTTTTATCATTATTATGTACGTATTTTTGGCTTTTAGAGATTTTTTCCTTTTTGTTTTTTTCTTGGTTTTCCATAGGTTTTGGAATAAAATGCGCGGAAAAACGCATTTTTTTTGTTTTTTTCCATGAGATGCACAGATTTGCTTCCTCAAAAGGCATAGCCGTGCCTTCTGAAAAAGTAAAAATATGTTTTTTTATTTTTCTTTCGCGTGATACAGATTTACTTCGTGTGGAGGCACGGATTTGCTTTTGTGCCTCTAGGAAAAGGGCAAAAAAACATGTTTTATTTTTTCTTTCATGAGAGGAACATATTTACTTCTCGTGGAGGCACAGATTTGCTTCCGTGTGCCTCTTGGAAAAGAAAAAAAACATTTTTTTATTTCACATGTAGGCACGGATTTGCTTTTGCGAGAGGCATTAAAAATATGTTTTGTTTTTTTCGCGAGAGGCACAGATTTACTTTTCGTAGAGACACGGATTTGCTTCCGCGAGAGACAGGAAAAGAAAAAATATATTTCTTTTTTTCTATGAGAGGCACATATTTGCTTATTGTGGAGGAACATATTTGCTTACACGGGAAGCACAACTGCGACTCTTTTGAAAAGGAAAAAGTGGGAAAGAAAACATGCTTCCATTCTTTTTTTTTGTCCTTTTTATGAAACAAAATCGTGCAAACCTTTCAACACGTGATCTAGTTTTAAATATCTCGACGCGAAGAATCCAACAATGAACACGATTCAGAATTTGGAAGCACAATTTAAGAGATAAAACATTTTAAATAAATAGATCTACAAAGAAAGGAAAAATTCTCGGTTTGCAACCTGTAGAGGTGGGAATAATCTTTCCAAAAGTACTATACTTAATTAGTGATTTCGCGAAATTATGGGCCATAGGTCAGAAAGGGCAGGCTGCCGAAGGGGTCGAGCCTGAAATTATGGGTCGTGGCACAGGAGGTGAGGGAAATCACGGGCCTGGGACGGAATGAGGGGAGCTCCAATTTGGCGCTCCTGGTACTCGCGCGCGGCAACCTCCTTGAAAAACAGACGCAAAGAAAATAATACTCCCTCCGTCCCAAAATACTTGTCAGAGAAATGGATGTATCTAGATGTGTTTTAGTTTTAGATACATCCATTTTTACCCATTTTTTCGACAAGTATTTCCGGACGGAGGGAGTATCAGCATATGAAAGACGTGGGTTTCGAACCTGCATGCCGATGTCGTCAGCCAAGGGCTCAACGCGATAACCATTGGACCAAGACAATGCAAGTGTCTGCAATGCGAAAACAGTGCTATTTTATACTCCCTTCATTCCATAATATAGTATCTATATATTTTTCTGAAAGTCTAACTTTGACAACTTTGACCAAATGTATAGAGAAAACTGTCCACATCTACAATAACAAACATGTACATTCTGAAAATATAACTCATTATGTATCCAATGATGTGCATATGGTATTCTAGGTGTGCCTATTTTTCACTATAAATATGGTTAAAGTTTGTAATGTTTGACTTTTGTAAAAATCTATAGGCACTACATTATGAAATGGGGGGAGTACTTTTTTTTAGACAACATTAACATATATTCCGCACCATACAAATCATATGGTTGTTCGATTCTTCTTAGATCTATTCGAAATTATTCAAATAGGATACATTATTTCAGCGTCAAGTAATTTTCAACGGAGAGAATTCTATGTGCATGAGTCCATATGGTTATTTTTTTTCCCTCTTTTCTTTGCTTTTGTCATTTTCATTTTGGAATTTACTTTACGTTTTTCTCTTATTTCCCTCTTTTCTTTTTGAACTTACTTTACATTTTTATTTTTGAATTTAATTTAGTTTACGGTTCTTTTTTATAGTGTATAACAAAAATGTCCGTTGTGCACTAAAAAGGCGCATGTCATATTTTGACAATAAAATTCAGCGCATAGTTAAGAAATGTTCACCGTTGTATTAAAAATACTGTCCGTGTACTTACAAAAGGCTGATCATATATTAGAAAATGTTCATCAGTTTTTTAGGATTTTTCGCCATGCATTAGAAATTGTTCGACGTGTATATAGGTGGTCATCCTTTCTTCGAAAAATGTTCATCGTGTAATTTTAAAAAGTTCATTGTGTATTAAAAACATGGGATTTTTTTATAAAAATTGCATGGACATATTAATATACACAAAATAATATTTGGACAGTTTTTAAAATACACAATGGACTACTTTTAATACACGATGAACATTTTCCAAGTGAGCGGTGAACATTTTTCAATTACAGGAGGTGAAAAAACTGCGGTAATTACGGAAGGCCACGAGATTTTATATCTGACCACAGATTACGAAACACAATTCAACTTACTGCATGGATCTCGAGAACTAATCAGCGGTTTCAATTCCGAGACCATCTGTGCTCCCGATCAAAAACACATTTTCGTCTATCACTACTCTTTTACAAACACGGCAACCTTCCATTTTACAAACCATATATAATCATAAATCGCCAGCGTTTAATAGACCTGTCGCGGTGGTTTCAACTTCACGGATGTTGTTCACAGATGGCAGTTTCCCTCTGCCGCGTTGTAGTTTAGTCCGCAGCAAATCAGGTCCATTAAGTCAAGGACAGGGCAACTGAATCAGTTTCTCTCCGAATTCTAACACTATTGTAAACCTGAGCGACCAAGTCGAGAGCAACCGCTCCCAGGAAAGCAACCGATTTGCATTTACACCATAAAATATTTGGTTCCCTCCCCTACCTCATTTCACTCATGCCAGATGAACAAGCGTCTCATACATAGTTCAGAGGGCAATCCAAAATAATAAGGTGCGCATCAAAGGGGCCTCCTCGCGCATGCCACGTCGAATGCGTGGGTTGGAGGTTGGACAGGGAATAAGAGGGACAAAAAGAAAAAAGAAAGAAAAAGCTATCGAGCGAAACCCTTGCACCCCACGTCCTCCACCTCCCTTCGCCTCCAGCGCCCCCTCCCCCCTCTCCAGCGCCGCCACAACCGCCTGGGCGACGCTCCCGCCCACCAATACGACGGCGCCTCGTCCGGCTCCTCCTCCCCGTCCTCATCCTCATCCTCCTCGTCCTCTGCCGCCGCCGCCTACTCCTCGTCCTCCGACGCCGCCTCCTCCTTCTCCTGTAGTGCCGGCTCCAGCGGCCGCAGCAGCAGCCCCGCCGGCGGTGGCGGGGACGAGGACGACGCCCTCGACCGGGACGACAGGGAGTGCGTCTCGTTCGACGTCGTGCCCGTCAGGCCTGCCGCCGGGGACGAGGAGGAAGAGGAGGCGAGAGATTTGTTCGGTTCCGACAACGAGGAGTACGTCATGACCCCGCGCGTAGCAACTACCTAATTCCAGGTCCGCCTCTCATTACTGAATTAGCCGCGAGATTCTCCCGGGCCAAGTTATCTCCTCAGTATTTGGTGAACATAATTTCTTAGGAGATTGCTACATAACCCTACCCAATTTCTGTGTGATTGGCTGGTTTTGTTGCTCATGGGGCTCTGGGAGCTGCAGTGAACGTATAGTCTGTGGCATAATTAACCTTCTCGCTTGAGTACACGATGAACTCTTCATGCTGCAGACTTGTGTTTGAATCATTGTTCCAAATTTCAGTAGTGTATGTCAGACTAAGTAGAGCATAATATTGGATTAAGTTCTCTGCTAGCATCTTCCGGTTCTTGCTTGCTTCTGTAGAGTCAGAGAGACTTTGAGTTACAAAAGCATTAAGCAAAACTACTGAAGAGAGTAGAAGAACGAACCATGAAACCATATATATAATTGGGTGGCTGTGAGTTGGAAAGATACATTCGACCAGGTTGAAACTCTAAAGAACGGCAATCTGTAAATAACTAAAATTTGAACTTAACTCTACAGTAAATTACAACTATGTATAAGGCTGAATCTAATCTCATTCTATTTCCCAAACAAACTTGATCACAGTTTCTTCCACAATACCATCCCACTAGACTACGATAGATATGAAGGTTTAAAAATCAAACATAACGATCAGCACTGAAAATGAGACTGCATTTCCATGCTTTGTGCGTATCTTGCCTAAATCATGCTCACGCTTTGTGTATATCTAACTGAATTCTACGGTCTGCGCCCACTCAACCTACATATACTCCGTTAGTGATACATAACGCCCATCCTTTTTGGTGGAGAATGTGATGACTAGATTGTTTCCCTTGCCTGGATACTCGATATTCTGGGGACTAGGTAGCTAGTGCTTTGAAAAGGTTCAGCGTATCTAGGTTAGGAGATAGGGCATTAACATCCTCTTATATTTTGTCCCTCTCTTTATAGTGCTGCCCCCGATACGAAACAGCAACAAATTTTCTCGAGGGGGACGAGGTGGCAGGGGCCCACCTCTTCTTCCAAGGCCAGGAGGCCATCCAGGAGGACGAAATAATTTTGGCCACGGTGGGAGGTTTTCATATGGAAATGGGCGTAATGTTGAAGGTTTTGTTTCATAAATGAAACTTGATAAGAGTGAAGAAACTTTATCTAGGAAAGCTGTTGCTTTTCAGGAGGTGCATAACAGTACCATGTTCTTTTGATTTTCGTTTGATGTATTTGTTCTCTGAAGGGCTATCCTTTTGTTACCTCATGCAGCCATGTGAGATCACATGCTACAGTCGTGTCGAGGGTGGGGATGTATATTTTGATGATCGCAGCTTGGTAAGATCTCAGAGTTGTTGATTATCAATTTCATTGTCTATCGAGTGTGGACCATTGATTTCTGAATACACGTTTAAAAAAAAACTTTGCCCTAAAAGTTGGCTGTTGTACTAAACATCGTTTTATGTAGAGGCTTTTCAAACGAGATTTTTGTGACTATGCTGGTGAAGGTCTCAATAAAGGATTCGAAACATTTATAGAGAAAAGAGGTACTTCCTTTCTGAAGATATGTTTGTTGTTTGTACATTCTACTCCCTCCGTCCCATAATATAAGAGCGTTTTTTAGACTACACCAGTGTCAAAAACGCTCTTATATTATGGGACGCGATGGTGGTCCACGGCACCGTCACCGTCTTCCTCGGCAGAAGCAGGGTGGGCCGCCGTCGCTGTTCATCCGCCCGATGAAGAAGAGAGGCGTCAACCGGAGAAGCACGATGCACATACACAGGCTCTTCTCTTCTTTCTGAAATTTTCTCGCCTCTCCTCCGGTACCCTACTCCTAGAGCTTCTCATCTTTGTCTCTTTGTTTGTGCAGATTTTGTTTCTCTTTGTCTACAAGGACTTCCACAGCCCCAACGTCAGTACACCCCCGTCTCATCTCCTCGCTAATTTTCTTTTTGCTTATTTTCATTAATTTGGTGCAGATTCATTCATTAGCTGATGAAATTGTTTTGGTACGTAGCCTTTATAGCGTTCAATGAACTCATTTATCTAAAAAACAGGGACAACACTTCAGCATAGTTGCATATCAATGATTATATGATCAAGTCTGCACTGTGATCAATGTATTTATTTAGATTTCTGTAGAATGTCCATGGGTTGAGGCAACCAGACTATACCTGCTTCATGAATGCCTTTTTGCGATATTCAGGATTGCGAAAAATCTGGTCTGCCAAAGCTCGAAACTGTAACAATAGGTCATTTGTGGTGTTAAAAAAATGGGAACATATTGAAGAAGCAACAATATATTAATTAAAATGTTAACTTTAAGAAACAAATATTAGGTTTGAACCCCATCAGGGTTTCAGATAATCCGCCTTACATACACCTACTATCAGTAGTAGCATGATGAAATTTGATATATTTATTGCTGAATAAATTATTCTTGCATTGTAGCTTGACATAGAATTTCGGATGCAGGATCAAGAATTAGCTTAGTATTGTCACCAGGTCTGGTTTAGATCAAGTTCATAAGTATATGCTATTTCTAGAATTTAATATGCTTGTTTAGTATATACATTTTGGAATCTAGAAGCCTTGAACTGATTTAGCCCGGGGTCTCCGCACGAGCTCCTTCTCTCTTTGACGCTGTCGCCTCCTCTCCTCTCCCTTGATTCCTCTGCGTCTCGCCTCATCGCTCGCCGCTCCAAGTTGTGGATCTCCTTGCCGCGATTGCAGTGGCCGGCCTTAATGCAGATTGAGGCGTTGGCGGTGGAGTCAATGGGAAGAAGGACCCGCCTTAATGCAGTTGGAGACGCTGCTGGTGCTTGGCCTCAATCAGCGCATGGCACAGAAGGCGCTGGTCAACAGCAAAGTCACCGCCAACCTAGCCACGGTCGCAGCCAAGGTAAACAATGCCTTCTATCCTCACACTTGTAGTCTTGATTTTGATTAGCGCTGGTTTGTGCGGTCCCTGCTGCTAGGGTTTGTTTTCTATTCGTCTCGGTGCAAATTGCACTGGTTTACCTGACGTAATCAGCGCCACTTATCTATTTCAGGCCCTACCATGTTTTGCCCCTTTTGACTATTGATTTGCATATGAACAGGCTAGTATAACTGGATGCGAGAAGATAATTGGTAATCTTCTGTATGCAGTAAGCACCCATACCAATTTGCCCTGCTACATCTGAGAATTTTTATTTTCTTCTTCAGTTTGTATTGTTATGAGATATGGTCTTCCAAATCACTTGCTTTCTTCTTCACTTACTACCCTTCTGAAATCGTAACCTGGTCCTGCTTTCCAGGGATGTCACACGTTCTGCAATCTTTGGTGTTTCAAGATCGTTTGGAGAAGTTTATAGAGAATGACATGGAACAGTAAGTTTTTCAGTTTAAATGTGCTCTTATAGTGTTGAAATTTATTAATTAGTTCCTTGGCGTGGAACCCCTCTTAGATCATTGTAATCACACGGTTTATATAGTAATTTTCCGAGTCTAGATACAAGCACTAACTCTGTTCAGAGTTCCGCTACAATAATCAAATCTTCGAGGATGGTACTGTTGTCTTGATAATTTTTCAGCAAAATTGTATCCCGGTACTCAATGTATCATCGTTGGCTTTTGTCATTGTGATCCCATGTCTTCACGAACCCTAGACATTGTAATGCCTTCCAGATTTCAATCCATATATTACCAGGTCTATTCTTATCTAATTTTTATAGCTCACTCGCCTTGCTGAGATGGAGGTGAAGTATCAATGTAAAGTTCTGGAAATTGGCTTCCCACTGGGAGGAATTGCAAAGTTGTTTGCTCATGATTGTTGATTAGAATGAACATAATTGTCCATTGTCCTGCTCTTGTTAGGTATGTCGTTTCAATGAAAGTACATCTGCATCCTGTTCATTTTCCAATCCACTTTCAATAAACAGTTTGCATTATCTGCTCTCTTTTTTGGAGCTGGAGCAAGGAATTAATTCTGTTTCAGCGCTCATTTTTCCTTCTGTTGTGAATCTAAAGTATTTCTTGCTATGTCACTTATGATTAAGAACCCTGTACAACTAGATGTTGCACTGTCGTCCTTGGATACTGGGAAGTTTGAAGAAGCCCGTGGTGTAGATACGTTTTTGTAGTCAGCATATATTTATATGCTTCTGCAAATTATAAATCTTGTATTCACATTCACTGATTGTACACTAGCACGCCCCTGTCCCTGAACTTGTTTATTTTGTAGGGTTCTTGCGAATCATGCTGGTCGTTCAGCGCATCTGGGCATTGGAGTGGGCCAACTACCTGACGATAGGCAAGATGAAGGTGCTCTCTGAGCAGCAGTTGCTTGGCTGCGACCATGAGGTGGGGTTCCCTTTCTTTGGTCGTTTTATTAACCATGAGGTGATGTTAATAAAAATGAAATCTGATTTAGTGTTACCTAAAAAGATCTTTGTTTGTGCTTTATAAAGTCAGATTAGTTTTGTTTTTTCACTTATATGCTTTGTAGGTCAGTATACTGACGCATGGTGCTATAATAATGTGGTACAAAAAAGTGATTTGTCTATTTTTGTGCTACGGCCTCCTTCCAATTTCAGGTGGCCAACCGTTAATGATTATGACGAGAAGTACCTAATTTCAATACCAAAGATTAGTGATTCAAAAATTTCTGTTGGGGTAGAACAATGTGTCTTTAGGTTGTCCTTCCCTGATTAATTCAGTCATAGTAACATTGGTCTGCTATTTATTTTGGTTGGTCACACATCTTCATAATGTTGAGACAATTGGAGCATTGCATGTGATGGTAAGCAATAAGTTCTGCAATCCACTTTTATCCATATACTACGAAGAATATATTCAGTAGATAACTAAATTTTCATAAAACATTTGAACGTTCTCTTTTCAGCATGTGTAATATGTCTATATTAATCGAGCTATAGCTAGGCATAGAAAAAAGTAGGTGCATATGTAGTAAAGAAACCCCGGGGCATAAAGTGCGGCACTTGCATAGCTTCGCAAGCTTGGAGAGATATATAGTCACATCTTTAGTTAGCTTTAGTTCATAAGTAATATGAAATCACATATATGTTTATGAATCGTTATGAGTTCTAAATGATCATTTTTACATGGACAGATGTCAAAGCTGAGTAAGAGCCAACAACCTCAAGGAACAATAACCATTCAAGATTGATGCACATTTGGTTTGCCGTGGCCTGGGCGTCATAAAAAATGGCAAGGACGTCACTGAGGCTGCCTTGGATGCTCTTGCCAACCAGTTGAAGGAGCAGCTGAAGCCGGAGGTCATTGTCGCACTCTGAGAAATCTTCAGGCTCGATGACGAGCAGGCTGTGGCGATCAAGGGTGCCCTTGTCAACTGTGGAGTTGTTGATGCTCTAGATCATGAAAGAGAGTATTCAGGCCACTGATGTGTAAGCTCCCTTCTGTTTATACATGACCTGTTGAGGAAGATAACCTCTAATGATAGCACAATGCACATGTTCTTGTTGTTGCTGGCTGTTGAAGGACTGTAGGGTGTTTTGGGTGTTGTTTTCCCCTTTTGGGTTTGCTCTGGTGAAAGAGCTTGCTAAACCATCTTTGTAATGTGCATTATAAATTTTATGCTAGGAAAGTGAAAGGGGCGCCTCCTACCTGGCATCGTCCAACTTTCCCTCTGGCGCGCCACCGGGTGGCGCCCCAACCACTAGTGCAGAGCTAAATGGACATGGCCTAACTTAACTGGCTAGACTTTGTGTGTCTGTGTATATATAGAGTAATAGAGAGAGGGATGCCATCCCACACATGACAGATGTACTACACACTGCTTCTTTGGGCGTGTTTGGTTGCCCGCATGCAGCCCAACCAAGCCCGCCCGGGATGTGCGCGACCTGTTTGGTAGCCCGCATATATTATTGGGCCTGTATCGCACGCTTTTTAAAGCACCTCAGGGCCTGGCTCACTGGGAACGCACGAATCGGCAGTTTCTCCAGGGCCAGGCCCGAGCGGTGCACGTGGGCGGGCGCGGCTGCATGCGCGCGGCCACCCTTGAGAAGCCGCGTTGCTTCCCGAAGCACCGGCAGTTATTAGCCTCACCGCCCCTCACCGCTCCCTCTCCCCACTCTTCCCCACTGTCCCAACTCTCACCGGCGGCGGCGGGTCGGAGCAGAGGAAGAAGACCACCAGACTCCATCACGGGCGGCGGCGGATCGGAGCAGAGGAAGAAGACCAACGGACTCCGTCAATGGCGATAAGCACTTCTCTCTCTTCGACATGCACGCTAGATTCAATCCACGGCGATAGATTCGATCCACGGCGGAGGGGAATGGGGAATAGAGGTAGATAAGCATAGGGGTAGTTCATAGCAGTTCATACGAGTTCATACATGAAAGATCGGAATGCATAAGGTAGATTTCGGGATTGGAGGATAGGGGAATAGGGGGAAAGGGGGTACACAACGGACACCGGCTGACCGCGGCGGCCGTCACCGGCGTGTGATGTCTACTACGCAACCTTCTTCTTGTAGACATTGTTGGGCCTCCACGTGCAGAGGTTTGTAGGACAGTAGCAAATTTCCCTCAAGTGGATGACCTAAGGTTATCAATCCATGGGAGGCGTAGGATGAAGATGGTCTCTCTCAAACAACCCTGCAACCAAATAACAAAGAATCTCTTGTGTCCCCAACACACCCAATACAATGGTAAATTGTATAGGTGCACTAGTTCGGCGAAGAGATGGTGATACAAGTGCAATATGGATGATAGATATAGGTTTTTGTAATCTGAAAATATAAAAACAGCAAGGTAACTAAAGATAAAAGTGAGCACAAACGGTATTGCAATGAAGGAAACAAGGCCTAGGGTTCATACTTTCACTAGTGCAAGTTCTCTCAATAATAATAACATAATTGGATCATATAACTATCCCTCAACATGCAAGAAAGAGTCACTCCAAAGTCACTAATAGCGGAGAACAAACGAAGAGATTATGGTAGGGTACGAAACCACCTCAAAGTTATTCTTTCCGATCAATCCATTGGGATATTCCTATAAGTGTCACAAACAGCCCTAGAGTTTGTGGTAAAAATAACACCTTAAGACACACATCAACCAAAACCCTAATGTCATCTAGATACTCCAATGTCACTCAAGTATCCGTGGGAATGATTATACGATATGCATCACACAATCTCAAATTCATCTATTCAACCAACACATAGAACCTCAAAGAGTGCCCCAAAGTTTCTACCAGAGAATCAAGACGAAAACGTGTGCCGACCCCTATGCATAGGTTCATGGGCGGAACCCGCAAGTTGATCACCAAAACATACATCAAGTGGATCAATAGAATACCCCATTGTCACCACGGGTATCCCATGCAAGACATACATCAAGTGTTCTCAAATCATTAAAAGACTCAATCCGATAAGATAACTTCAAAGGGGAAACTCAATCCATTACAAGAGAGTAGAGGGGGAGAAACATCATAAGATCCAACTATAGTAGCAAAGCTCGCGATACATCAAGATCGTATCACCTCAAGAACACGAGAGAGAGAGAGAGAGAGAGAGAGAGAGAGAGAGAGAGATCAAACACATAGCTACTGGTACATACCCTCAGCCCTGAGGGTGAACTACTCCCACCTTGTCATGGAGAGCTCCGAGATGATGAAGATGGCCACCGGTGAGGGTTCCCCCCCCCCTCCGGCAGGGTGCCGGAACAGGATCCCGATTGGTTTTTGGTGGCTACAGAGGCTTGCGGCGGCGGAACTCCCGATCTATTCTGTTCCTCGATGGTTTTAGGGTATATTGGTATATATAGGAGGAAGAAATACGTCAGGGGAGCCACGAGGGCCCCACGAGGGTGGAGGGCGCACCCAGGGGGTGGGCGCGCTCCCCTGCCTCGTGCCTTCCTTGTTGCTTCCCTTACGTACACCCCAAGTCTTCTGGATTGCTTCCGTTCCAAAAATAACTCTCCCGAAGGTTTCATTCCATTTGGACTCCGTTTGATATTCCTTTTCTGCGAAACACTGAAACAAGGGAAAAAACAGGAACTGGCACTGGGCTCTGGGTCAATAGGTTAGTCCCAAAAGTAATATAAAAGTGCATAATAAATCCCATAAACATCCAAGACGGATAATATAATAGCATGAATACTTCATAAATTATAGATACGTTGGAGACGTATTAGCATCCCCAAGCTTAATTCCTGCTCGTCCTTGAGTAGGTAAATGATAAAATAAAGAATTTATGAATGGTGAATGCTAGCAGGTGCATAAGTTTGATCAATGATAATTTCAATCACCTTTTCTAGCATCATTATATGTCATAACAGTAGTTCAACTCATAGAACTTTTCATGGTCAAGTAACAAGCTATTCACATGTTAAAGTATAGATCATAAACTTTCTTGAAAACTAACAAACCATGTTATTAGTCATCAAACAATTACAATTCATCTTATTTTCAGGAAGAGTCTATGTCAGAGCTTTGATTCAGCAAACTTCACATACTCAACTATCTTTTAGTCTTCCATGATTGCTACCACTCAAAGCATATTTTTAGAAAAAATAGCATCCATCGAACACAGAGAAAGATAGGGGCTTAATATTTCGCCTCCCAACTCATTTATCATATAGATAATTGTCAACAATAATAATTCATGATCAAATATATTTGAATGGCCATATATGCTCAGATCTTTCCATCACATGATGCTTGCCAACTAAAGAGTAGGTTGGAATGAGAAGGAATACTACTGACTCTTGCATAAAAGTAAAAGATAGGCCCTTCGCAGAGGGAAGCAGGGATTTGCAGAGGTGCCAGAGCTCGAAGCTAAAACAGAGATGAAAATAATTTTGAGAGATATGCTTTCATTGTCAACATAACGACCAAGAGTTCCCAATATCTTCCATACTAGATACATTATAGGCGGTTCCCATGCAGAAAGGTAAAGTTTTTACTCCTCCTCCACCAACATTCACACTCCACGGCTTGTCCGAAACGACGGGTGCCGTCCAACTATCAACATTCCTGGGGGAGTTTTGTTTAAATTATTTGCGAATTCGTTTTTTATCTTTTGATCATAGGACTGGGCATCCCAGTTACCAGCCATTTTCTCGTGAATGATGAGCGGAGTCCACTCATCGTGAGAATAACCCACCTAGCATGGAAGATACTAACAGCCCCTAGTCTCTACATGAGCGATTCGGGCATACAAAATAGATTATTATTTGAAGGTTTAGAGTTTGGCACATGCAAATTTACTTGGAACGGCAGGTAAATACCGCATATAGGTAGATATGGTGGACACTCATGGAAGAAACTTGGTTCAAGGGTTTTGGATGCACAAGCAGTATTCCCGCTTAGTACATATATTTTGGCTAGCAAAGGATTCTAAATAGCAAGCGCCACATGTTAGAGGATCCATAACAATATAACTTCTATACAAATATACCCAAGCATAACTCATTATGTTGTCTTCCTTGTCCAACTTCAACTAATTTGCTCAGGTTTGAAAATAATTAATGGGGATCACAATCATAGAAGATGTCCAAGATAGTATATTTATATGTGAAATCTCTCTTCCTTCAATATTCATTCATGAATTGTTCAAGTGACTAATACAATGTTTGCTAACCTTCAAAAAATTTACCCCTTCTACTTCTTATATGTGAAGGCATTACTCCCCATGGGAAAGGAATATGAAACATATATAATTTTAGATTTATGACATTCAAATCATTCAACCATTTACTCATAGGATATAAGTGAAGCACACGAGTAAATGACAAACTACTCCAAAAAGATATAAGTGAAGATCAATGAGTAGTTAAATAATTATGTAGCTATGTGAAGACTCTCTCTCATTTAAGAATTTCAGATCTTGGTATTTTATTCAAACAGCAAGCAAAGCTAAAGAAAACGACATTCTAAGAATAGCACTCATCATGTGAAGAAGCAAAAACTTAGGCTCAACCGATGCTAACCGATAATTGTTGAAGAAGAAAGGTGGGATGCCTACCGGGGCATCCCCAAGCTTAGATGCTTGAGACTTCTTGAAATATTATCTTGGGGTGCCTTGGGCATCCCCAAGCTTGAGCTTTTGTGTCTCCTTAATTCCTATCATATCATGGTTTCCCTAAATCTCAAAAACTTCATCCACACCAAACTCAACAAGAACTCGTGAGATAAGTTAGTATATATCAATGCAAAAACCTTATCATTTTCTGCTGTAGCAAATCACTAAAATTATTATTCAACATTGCATACTAAATGCCTCTGCATATTTAATACTCCTATCCTCAAATAGAATCATTAAACAAGCAAACATATGCAAACAATGCAAACATAACAGCAATCTGCCAAAATAGTACAGTCTGTAAATAATGCAAGATTCACCATACTTCCCTAAATCCAAAAATTATTAAAGAAAATTCCGACTGTAGTAAATTTATCAGATCTTATTATGCAAAAGGTTTCAACATTTTATCACATTCTGACTTTTCTAGGGAATTTTTGCAACAGCGGTAAATTTTCTGTTTTGAAACAGTAACATGTATACTTGCAAAATAAGCATGGTAAAAGCTATCCTTGACATTTTTATTGAAACTAGAGATGAAAAACATTATTCTAAGTAACAGCAAGCAAATACTAACAAAATAAAATGATGCTCCAAGCAAAACACATATCATGTGGTGAATAAAAATATAGCTCCAAGTAAAGTTACCGATGAACGAAGACAAAAGAGGGGATGCCATCCGGGCATCCCCAAGCTTAGGCTCTTGGTTGTCCTTGGATGTTACCTTGGGGTTCCTTGGGCATCCCCAAGATTAGGCTCTTGCCACTCCTTATTCCATAGTCCATCGAATCTTTACCCAAAACTTGAAAACTTCACAACACAAAACTTTACAGAAAATCTCGTGAGCTCCATTAGCGAAAGAAAACAAAACACCACTTCAAGGTACTGTAATGGACTCATTCTTTATTTGTATTGGTGTTAAAGCTACTGTATTCCAGATTCTCTATGGTTTATAAACTATTTACTAGCCATAGATTCATCAAATGAATCAAACAACACACGAAAAACAGAATCTGTCAAAAACAGAACAGTCTGTAGTAATCTGTAACTAACGCAAACTTCTGGAACTCAAAAAATTCTAAAATAAATTGGTGGAACTGAGGAATTTGTCTAGTAATCATCTGCAAAAATAATCAACTAATAGAACTCTCCAGTAAAATAATTTAGCTAATCTCGTGAGCGCTAAAGTTTCTGTTTTTTACAACATGATCATAAAGACTTCACCCAAGTCTTCCCAAAGGTTCTACTTGGCACAAACAGTAATTAAAACACAAAACCACATCTAAACAGAATCTAGATGGATTATTTATCACTAAACAGAACCAAAAAGTAAGAAACAAAAATAAAATTGGGTTGCCTCCCAACAAGCGCTGTCGTTTAATGCCCCTAGCTAGGCACGATGATTTCAATGATGCTCACATAAAACATAAGAATTGAAACATTAAAGAGAGCATCATGAAGAATATGACTAGCAAATTTAAGTCTAACCCACTTCCTATGCATAGGGATTTTGTGAGCAAACAACTTATGGGAACAATAATCAACTAGCATAGGAAGGCAAAACAAGCATAACTTCAAAACTTTAAGCACATATAGAGGAAACTTAATATTATTGCAATTCCTACAAGCATATGTTCCTCCCTCATAATAATTTTCAGTAGCATCATGAATGAGTTCGACAATATAACCAACACCTAAAGCATTCTTTTCATGATCTACTTGCATAGAAATTTTACTACTCTCCACGTAAGCAAATTTATTCTCATCAATAGTAGTGGGAGCAAACTGAACAAAATAACTATCATGTGATTGAAAATTAAGATCAAGATGACAAGTTTCATGGTTATCATTATTCTTTATAGCATAAGTGTCATCACAATAATCATCATAGATAGGAGGCATGCTTTCATCATAATAAATTTGCTCATCAAAACTTGGGGGACTAAACATATCATCTTCATCAAACATAGCATCCCCAAGCTTGTGGCTTTGCATATCATTAGCATCATGGGTATTCAAGGAATTCATACTAACAACATTGCAATCATGCTCATCATTCAAATATTTAGTGCCAAGCATTCTAATGCATTCTTCTTCTAGCACTTGAGCACAATTATCGGAATCCTTATTTTCACGAAAGACATTAAAAAGATGAAGCATATGAGGCACTCTCAATTCCATTTTTTTTGTAATCTTCTTTTATAAACTAAACTAGTGATAAAACAAGAAACTAAAAGACTCGATTGCAAGATCTAAAGATATACCTTCAAGCACTCACCTCCCCGGCAACGGCGCCAGAAACTGCTTAGTTGACGGGGTGTGAGTGTCGCTTACCTAGCCTCCCCGGCAACGGCGCCAGAAACTGCTTGATGTCTACTACGCAACCTTCTTCTTGTAGACGTTGTTGGGCCTCCAAGTGCAGAGGTTTGTAGGATAGTAGCAAACTTCCCTCAAGTGGATGACCTAAGGTTTATCAATCCGTGGGAGGCGTAGGATGAAGATGGTCTCTCTCAAACAACCCTGCAACCAAATAACAAAGAGTCTCTTGTGTCCCCAACACACCCAATACAATGGTAAATTGTATAGGTGCACTAGTTCGGCGAAGAGATGGTGATACAAGTGCAATATGGATGGTAGATATAGGTTTTTGTAATATGAAAATATAAAAACAGCAAGGTAACTAAAGATAAAAGTGAGCACAAACGGTATTGCAATGATAGGAAACAAGGCCTAGGGTTCATACTTTCACTAGTGCAAGTTCTCTCAACAATAATAACATAATTGGATCATATAACTATCCCTCAACATGCAACAAAGAGTCACTCCAAAGTCATTAATAGCGGAGAACAAACGAAGAGATTATGGTAGGGTACGAAACCACCTCAAAGTTATTCTTTCCGATCAATCCATTGGGCTATTCCTATAAGTGTCACAAACAGCCCTAGAGTTCGTAGTAAAATAACACCTTCAGACACACATCAACCAAAACCCTAATGTCACCTAGATACTCCAATGTCACCTCAAGTATCCGTGGGAATGATTATACGATATGCATCACACAATCTCAGATTCATCTATTCAACCAACACATAGAACCTCAAAGAGTGCCCCAAAGTTTCTATCGGAGAATCAAGACGAAAACGTGTGCCAACCCCTATGCATAGGTTCATGGGCGGAACCCGCAAGTTGACCACCAAAACATACATCAAGTGGATCAATAGAATACCCCATTGTCACCATGGGTATCCCACGCAAGACATACATCAAGTGTTCTCAAATCATTAAAAGACTCAATCCGATAAGATAACTTCAAAGGGGAAACTCAATCCATTACAAGAGAGTAGAGGGGAGAAACATCATAAGATCCAACTATAGTAGCAAAGCTCGCAATACATGAAGATCGTATCACCTCAAGAACACGAGAGAGAGAAAGAGAGAGAGAGAGAGAGAGAGAGAGAGAGAGAGAGAGAGAGAGAGAGAAAGATCAAACACATAGCTACTGGTACATACCCTCAGCCCCGAGGGTGAACTAATCCCTCCTCGTCATGGAGAGCGCCGGGATGATGAAGATGGCCACTGGCGAGGGTTCCCCCCCTCCAGCAGGGTGCCGGAACAGGGTCTCGATTGGTTTTTGGTGGCTACAGAGGCTTGCGGCGGCGGAACTCCCGATCTATTCTGTTCCTCGATGGTTTTAGGGTATATTGGTATATATAGGAGGAAGAAATACGTCAGGGGAGCCACGAGGGCCCCATGAGGGTGGAGGGCGCGCCCAGGGGGTGGGCGCGCCCCCTGCCTCGTGCCTTCCTCGTTGCTTCCCTTACGTACACCCCAAGTCTTCTGGATTGCTTCCGTTCCAAAAATAACTCTCCCGAAGGTTTCATTCCGTTTGGACTCCGTTTGATATTCCTTTTCTGCGAAACACTGAAACAAGGGAAAGTGGCACTGGGCTCTGGGTCAATAGGTTAGTCCCAAAAGTAATATAAAAGTGCATAATAAAGCCCATAAACATCCAAGACGGAAAATATAATAGCATGAATACTTCATAAATTATAGATACGTTGGAGACGTATCAGCGTGCGGAGCGGCTGGTCGAGCCGCTGGACTTCTTCTTCTTCATCGTCGTGCGGGCCGGCGGGTCGTCCTCGTCGTCCTCGGCGGAGTCGAGGTCGATCTGCCAGGTAGGACGGACTGGCTCCGGCGCCCTAGCTGGCATGTGCACCACCTCTTCTTCCTCCTCCTTAGGCTCCCCGCCGATGACCGCCGGCGGCGCGATAGCCGTCTCCCAGTACACTGCGGCACGGCGGTCATTAGGAGCCCAGTAGGTCTTGTACTTGCACCACTTCTTCCTCTGTTTAGGGTCGTCGGAGACGGCTTTGATTCATATTGAAATAATGATGTCAACTGCCATCGCGCCCTTCGCTGGGTCAGGAATCAGCGTCTTCAGCTCTTCTTTAGTGGCCTTCATGAGCACGGCATTAGATTCGTTCTGCATGTCCGGCATGGAGCCGAAGTTCGAGCACACCTCCATGGTGTTCTCGAACTTGGTCCGGTCACCAGCCGTTGATTTCTACTACGCAACCTTCTTCTTGTAGACGTTGTTGGGCCTGCAAGTGCACAGGTTTGTAGGACAGTAGCAAATTTCCCTCAAGTGGATGACCTAAGGTTTATCAATCCGTAGGAGGCGTAGGATGAAGATGGTCTCTCTCAAGCAACCCTACTACCAAATAACAAAGAGTCTCTTGTGTCCCCAACACACCCAATACATGGTAAATTGTATAGGTGCACTAGTTCGGCGAAGAGATGGTGATACAAGTGCAATATGGATGGTAGATATAGGTTTCTGTAATCTGAAAATATAAAAACAGCAAGGTAACAAGTGGTAAAAGTGAGTGTAAACGGTATTGCAATGATAGGAAACAAGGCCTGGGGTTCATACTTTCACTAGTGCAAGTTCTCTCAACAATAATAACATAGATAGATCATATAACAATCGCTCAACATGCAACAAAGAGTCACTCCAAAGCCACTAATAGCGGAGAACAAATGTAGATATTATGGTAGGGTACGAAACCACCTCAAAGTTATTGAGGGAGTCCCGGATTAGGGGGTGTCCGGATAGCCGGACTATGACCTTTGGCCAGACTCCTGGACTATGAAGATACAAGATTGAAGACTTCGTCTCGTGTCCGGATGGGACTTTCCTTGGCGTAGAAGGCAAGCTTAGCGATACGGATATGTAGATCTCCTACCATTGTAACCGACTCTGTGTAACCCTAACCCTATTCGGTGCCTATATAAACCGGAGGGTTTTAGTCCGTAGGACGAACAACAATCATACCATAGGCTAGCTTCTAGGGTTTAGCCTCTCTGATCTCGTGGTAGATCTACTCTTGTACTACCCATATCATCAATATTAATCAAGCAGGAGTAGGGTTTTACCTCCATCGAGAGGGCCCGAACCTGGGTAAAAACATCGTGTCCCTTGTCTCCTGTTACCATCCGCCTAGACGCACAGTTCAGGACCCCCTACCGAGATCCGCCGGTTTTGACACCGACATTGGTGCTTTCATTGAGAGTTCCTCTGTGTCGTCGCCGTCAGGAAGGATGCCTCATCCCGTCTTTAAAGACGGCACTGTTGCTAAAGAAGCTTTGGTTGTCAGCCAAACTCTCCGGCTTGGCGATTTTCTTATGACCGCCTGTTCGGCAGCCGCGCCGACGATGACTTCTCGGGTCATCGAAAGCAATCTTCACGTTAACTCGGAGCTCGCCGAGCAGCTAGATCCGATGGAGCTCTCTTCCTTAAACGAGCTCTTGGATCGCATCGCCGCCCTGGGAGTCGCTACAGACTATGATCAGATTGGGCCTAAACCCGATCTGAGAGAGATTAACTCTCCCCAGGTTACCCACCACGTTGCTGTGGTGGAGGAACAATACGGCGACCCTTCTTCTATCTTAAGGACTAGCTACGTCCGGATTCCCAATCCCTCCATGCCGGATTCCCGCGGAGGAGAGGACGTCACTCAAGCCCTGAACCTAAAGTCAGGCAGCGGGCTAGATTCATCGGACAACATCCAAGAATCCAAGCTTCCAAGTTCGGAAGCTCCTTGGCCCTTAAGTCTCAGATTAGGCGTGGTTCCGGATTTAATTCCACCCGCCCACCCAAACATAAGCGACCTATCTCAAATTCGGCAAGAGCCCGCAGAAACAAAGACACCATTCTTGGGCGATTCCTCCTGGTTATGGACAGGATAAAGGACTGCTGCGAGGAGGACGCAATCTCATTATTCTGCAACAATTGCACGGACAACGGGATCCTAAACGCCATAAGTCGCCGTGACATCACACGCTTTACCGACTTGGCGTCCATAGTACGAAAGTACTGTGCGATGGAAAGCGCCTGGAAAACCGAAGCAAGATTTTGGGACAATCCGGCCTTGAATACAACCCCAGTCTGAAATAAAAGGGTGCATCATCGCGAGGCACCTGGGTTAAATACCAAAAAGCAAAAACCCTCTATAGGGCATGGAACCGTACTGGAGGGATGGCTCAATGGACCCTGTAAAATTCATAGTACAGAGGGCGCCACTCCAACTCATAGCCTTAGAGCATGTTGGATACTACGGCAGGTGGCCAAAAGTGGCAAAGAGCTTCTAGCTCTAGAGCACCAACCCAGGGATACCAGTACGGTATTAACAGTCTTCGAGACTTTCGCATCAAATAATATGCAGAAACGAACACTCCGTAGCCTTGCCTAAGTCTACCAAGTAGCAACAATAAACCCATGGAGTGACACGGCTATTACCTTCAATGCCAGTGACGAACCTAAATTCCGGACAGCCCGAGCACCAGCCACATTGGTCCTCGGTCCGATAGTGGACAACTTTCGCCTTACCAAGGTACTCATGGACGGTGGCAGCGGATTGAACCTCATTTACGAGGAAACCCTCCGAAAAATGGAAATAGGCTGGAGCCGCATTGAGCGAAGCAGCACAACCTTTAGAGGAATAATCCCGATCGGGAAGCCTGCTGTCTGAGGAAAAATCACACTGGATGTGGTGTTCGCACGCTGATAATTACAGGTCCGAGGAGGTCACGTTCCAAGTGGCCTTGTTCAGCAGCGGATACCACACTCTATTAGGGCCGAGGCATTCACAATTTTCAAGCTATACCCCATTATGGGTACATGAAGCTCAAAATGCCGGGCCCAACGGAATCATCACTCTTGCTAGTGACCGGACATAGCACTCCTACCGAAAATAAGACAGCCGACTGGCTCTTGAGGCACTATCCAAAGCCCTAGCGGCGAGGAACTCATCTGCGCTAAGCTCCCACGGTGAATAGGGACGATGTGATACTCGATAAGAGATCCAAGTCCACTTCCTTCAAACCAGCGGATGAAATAGTCAAATTCCAAGTCCATCCAACGGACCCTACAAAAACGGCCTCCATCGGGGCACAATTAAATCCTGATGTAGACGCCGCACTAAGAGAATTCCTCTGAAAATTGGGACATTTTGCAGCACCCTTCGACATGCGAGGAATCCCACGCCGACTGGCCGAGCACAGCCTAAACATCCTAAAAGGATTCAAGCCAGTCAAACAGGCTCTTCGGCGTTTCTCTGAACCCAAGAGACAGGCCATGGGAGAGGAGCTAGCCAAACTATTGGAGGCCGGATTTATCAGAGATATAAAACATCCGGACTGGCTAGCAAACCTGGTGATGGTACCAAAGAAGGACAAATCCTGGCGCCTATGCGTCGATTTCAAGGACCTCAACAAGGCTTGCCCAAAGGATCCCTTCCCCCTCCCCCGCATCAATCAAATCATCGACGCTACCGCAGGACACGATTCATTGTGTTTCCACGACGCATACTCCGGCTACCACCAAATTAAGATGGCAGAGCCTGACCAAGCCGCAATGGCATTCATCACTCCATACGACCCATTCTGCTTCAACACAATGCCCTTCGGGCTCAAAAACGCCGGCACAACATATCGGCAAGATGATTCGTACATGTCCGCAAACCAGATCGGCAAAACAGTGGAGGCATACATAGACGATGTGGTCGTCAAAATCAAGCACGTCGAAACTCTAGTAGACGACTTGAGGCTCACATTCGATAATCTCCGAACATATGACATTAAGCTCAACCCGGAAAAATGCGTTTTCGGCGTACCAGCCGGAAAGCTCTTGGGCTTCATTGTATCCAGTAGAGGAATTGAAGCAAACCCAGCAAGATCCGAGCTCTGTCACAATTGGATATCCCAAAAGACCTCAAACAAATACAAAAATTGACTGGATGCGTGATGGCTCTAAGCCGCTTTATCTCCCGTTTGGGAGAAAAGGCATTACCCCTTTATCGCCTCCTCCGACGCACCGAACACTTCGAGTGGACGGATGCCGCCACGGCCGGACTCGAAGAAATAAAAGCCATATTGGCAACAAACCCGGTCCTGGCCGCGCCCAACATGGGCGAACCAATGCTATTATACATCGCGATAACTCATCAAGTTGTAAGCGCGGTGCTCGTTGTCGAACGAGAAACGGACGGACACAAGTTCCCTCTTCAAAAACCAGTTTACTACGTGTCCACTGTCCTAACTCCATGCAAGTCACGGTACCCGCATTATCAAAAGATAGCGTACGCGGTGTTTATGGCATCCCGGAAGCTGCGACACTACTTTCAAGAGTGTTCAATAACAGTAGCCTCCGAAGTACCCCTTAACGACATTATAAACAACCGCGACGCGACGGGCCGGATTGCCAAATGGGCCATTGAGCTCCTCCCGTTCGACATAACCTATAAGCCACGTAGAGCCATTAAGTCGCAGGTTTTGGCCGACTTCGTCGCCGAATGGACCGAAGCCGAACTCCCTAAAGAGTACGGCGCATATTCCAACTGGATAATGCACTTCGACGGCTCCAAAATGTTGGTTGGCCTGGGAGCTGGCGTCGTTCTGACGTCCCCAACCGGAGATACAATTCAATACATACTCCAGATAATGTATACGGACTCCAACAATGCAGCCGAATACGAGGCCCTTCTACATGGTCTCCGGATAGCAGTCTCCATGGGCATTCAACGCCTAGAGGTGCGCGGGGATTCGAACCTCGCGATATCCCAAATAAATGGAGACTTTGATGCCAAGGATCCGAAAATGGCAGCCTATCGCAATGTCGTCCTAAAAATGTCAGCTCGGTTTGAGGGGCTCGAATTTCACCATATAGCCCGGGATAACAACCAGGCAGCAGACGTGTTGGCATGCATCGGCGCAAAGCGTGATGCTGTCCCCCCCCCCAACATCTTCCTAGAAAGGCTGTTCAAGCCATCCGTATTATGGGAGGGAGAGTCTGGAAATAACAACTCGGACCCAACCGCGCTGCCCCACACCGAACATTCTAACACAGTTGGTGGTTCTACCAACAAAATAACACCCTCAGCCCATGTAATAATGGCAGTCATTGCCCCGTGGACAGAACCATTCCTAGCCTACCTAACCAGGCAGGAACTCCCCGAGGACCAAAACGAGGCCCGCTGCATAGTGCGGCGATCTAAAGCCTACAAAGTCCATGAGGGAGAGCTTTATAAGAAAAGCACAACCGGAGTCCTTCAAAGGTGTATCTCCGAAGAGGAAGGGCGGAATCTTCTGACTAAAATACATGCCGGACTCGGCGGGCACCACGCCGCAGCCCGGGCCCTTGTAGGCAAGGCCTTCCGTATAGGATTTTATTGGCCGACGGCCCGGGCAGATGCTCAGGACTTAGTCCAATGATGCGTCGGATGCCAGCTCTTTGCTAATCAAAGTCACATGCCACCCACCACCCTCAAAACTATACCCATCACCTGGCCCTTCACGGTCTGGGGGCTTGACATGGTCGGACCCCTTAAAGGGGAACCCACAAGCAAAATTACCTCTGGTCATGGTGGATAAATTCACCAAATGGATAGAGGCCAAGCTCGTCAAGGCGGCGAATCCGGACCGTGATAGACTTCATATCGGGGTCGTACACCGTTACGGTGTCCCCCACAGCATCATCACTGATAACGGCACGAACTTTACGGCCGACGAGGTCAAACTCTGGTGCATAAACATGGGCATTAAGCTCGACTATGCTTCAGTCTATCACACTCAAACTAACGGTCAAGTTGAGCGAGCAAAGGTCTAATTATGGCGGCATCAAACCCAGATTAGTGCGGTCCCTCAAGGAATCTAACACGCCTTTGGGTAGAGGAGCTCGACTCCGTACTGGGGCTGCGGACCACTCCGAATCGCACGACCGGATTCACACCATTCTTTATGGTATACGGCGCAGAGGCAGTTCGCCTGCGACATAATTCATGACTCACCTCGTGCGCATGTACGAAGAAAGAGAAGCCGAGCTCGATCGGCAGGACAGTTGGACGCCTTGGAGGAGGAGCGTGGCGTAGCAAAAGCCCGTTCCGCATTCTATCAACAGCAGGCTTGAAGATATCAAAGCGAGAAGCGGGCCAAAACTTACAATGTTGGCGAGCTAGTTCTCGCTGCACGACAAGAAAAAGGACAAACTAAAGCCCAAATGGTAAGGTCCCTTTATCATCGACCAAGTCCTGACCAGTGGAGCGTACCGTCTGCGAGATGCATCGGATAACCGACTCGAGCCGAACCCATGGAACGCAGCACGTCTCCGAAGATTCTACGCCTATCGCCGGATTCTGAGTTCATCTCCTTCCTCTGTCCATATTTTACATTTTAGCTGTCTTCTATTTTTTCTCCTTCTCCCTCTTTTTTCTTTCAAGCCTTGAAAGGCTCGTTAGTGCATTGTTCGCACAAACTTGACGCGCTATCAGCGCTCATTGTACCTGGGGGCTTCTTTCACAGAAGCTTAATTGTAAGGGCTTCATGCCCAATACATGTGTCACACTTCCGCATGTACCTTTTATTCACCATTATATGCATCGATATGACTTAAGTTTTGGCCAAGCTGGGTTGCTCGGCTCTGTGCTTACCCCTCGTTCCCGATTGTTCGGCTAGGTGGTAAAGGAGCACCTTTGCGATTATTACTTGCGGGTCAGCGGATGTGTACCTCGACCGGGTGAAGCCGAAAGCTAGCGTTCTTAAGAGAATATTGATCGGTGAACTAAAAGAAGATTTTTACCTATTTATTTATCTGCCCCGGATGTTTTTCTGCTTTTTAAGTAGTCCGGACATGCACTTTAGGGCATGCCTCCTGAGAAAAGGAACCCTAACGGAACTATTCTCCCGGAAGATGTTTCTTACTAACCATGTAATATAACATAACTAGTTGGGCACTTATCCGATAAAGCACTAATGACCCTACGCCTGGTCTCCACGCATGCCCCGGTTTTTATATAACCGCGAGGGTATTCGGACACATTCCGGACTATCGGGTCCCGAGGTTGAAGCGAAAAGGTCCGCTAAGACAAACGATCTACAATCCGGCTAGAAGGCATTTTACATGTCACCATAAATTACATTGTCAATTTGACTGATTGTATTCCTCTTCAATGCCATCTAACAGGCTGTCTAGTTTACAGTCCTGCTGGGAATACTTTGCGGCCAATTCTACCTGGCCGTACACTAAGCTCACAGGGATCTCCTTCCCATCTGGCCCCACAGGTCCGACCTCGACCATGTGGTTTGGGTCAGCCTTCGTACCGCGTCTTCACCATGGCCCAGCCTCCTGGTGCCTTGACGGCAGCCGATATCTTCCATAATCGGAAGCGCCTCCGGGCTCCTGGAGCCTCTCTGCAAGCTCCCAAGGCCTTGGGCAGGGAGACAGATAGCCACAAGGCACAGGCGGCGCCTTTCATCACCCGCCGAACTTCGTTAAATGCAGTTATAAAGCTCGGGAAGAAGGTCACCTGTAGAACCGGGCATTTCCTCTGCAGGACGGCCTATGAGCATACCTACAGACATAACTCTATTAGTCAACTTCCTCGCCGATCTCTTTTTTTTCAAAAGTTCGTTTAAGCACTTACTAAAAATGCCGCGTCGAAGCCGCCGGTTCTCCTTAACAGAGTCAGACAGCTGGGCACGAACATCTTTTAGTTCCTCACCCAGCTGGGTGTTGGCATCTTGGAGACTATTTTTCTCCTGCCTCACCCTCGTAAGCACGTTCTCGCCAGCCTTTAACCGGCGCAAGAGCTGTTGCTTGTCCGGATCTACCCCGGCACCATCTGCAATGTTATTATTAGATCTATATACACGCCGCACTTCATAACATACTTATCTTTTAAAAGCGTATATTACCAGAGGGGGTCTCTTTGGCTTCCCCTGTCACGGCTTGTGCAGCCTCAAGTTGGGCTTTGCACTCTTCAAGCTCCTGGGACAGTTGGGTATTCTTTTCTGTAAGATCCTGCACAATAAATGATCCTTAAATCAGTTATTCTAACTATTTCAAGTCTCGGGGGCTACTGGCCAATATAACCGTTAAATTCCCTCACTCGTATGTCTTTCACATACTGCTCCGTGGCTCTGGCTAGACCATTTTGAGCAGCACGGAGGTGCGCATCTCCCGAATCGAAGGCGTTCAACGCCTCTTGGGAGAAACATGTGTCACGAAGAATTGTCCGGCGGCGCCTGTGATTCATGGCACTCTCCACCTCGGAGTTGGTGGCGGACAATCTGTCGGCATCCTCTGTCGTAGGAGCATCCGACGCACGCCTAGTGTTTGCCTCCGCTTCTGGGCCTGGCTTTGAAGCCTGGCTTTGAAGCCTGGCTGGCGGAGGCTCGATTGGCAACCTCTCCGGATATAGTTCGGCGAGCGCTCTTTTTCCTGAAGAGAGCGCGAGCATTAGTATGCCTTCCGGAATAAAACCTGGGAATAGGGCAACACGCCATACCGTTGCGCCGGCGCTTCAGTCCGGACCGCACTTCTTTTCAGCCTGCTGGGCCTTGCTGCCCCTTGTTGGCTAGCCACCGCAGGTTCGGCCTTCCGCCTCAAGGGCCCCCCCTGCAAAACACCATTGATATACAGTGGTCAAAGATAAGCACGGAGGGATCATTTCTAAAGTATTGGGACTTCGGTGTCAATTACCTGTGAGGCTGGAAATATTCCGGGGTAATCGGCCGTAATGGCAACCAAGGCATTGTCGATGCTCAGTTGGTAAAATACCCCATCGATCAGCTCCACATATATGTCCGGATCCTCTTGGGAGGCGGATCGAGGACCGTTCGGATCCTCGGGTTGTGGAGGTGGGCTGTTTATATCCTTCTGGCCCGGCGCAATTCCTGCGTCAAAATCACAAGATAAGGTACTTAACTATGGGAATATGGAACGGATGGGCATAAAGAAATGTCCGCTTACCCAGCTTGGAGGGTTGTTCATAGAAAACCCGTCCTGAGGATTGACGCGAAGAAATTCTTCCTCTTCTCCCTTGTACAATGCGGACAAGATCTTCATCAGATCGGCGACCGATCCCGGCCCCTTACGGCCATGGCGGGTGGCATCATCCTCCCCGTTGAAATCCCACATGGGGTGGCCCCTACACTGGAGCGGCTGCACTCCCCGCATGATACATATGGCCATGACTCCGATCATGGTCAGTCCGGAATGAGCCAACAACCTTATTCGGCTCATCAGGTAAAGGACGTCCCTGTAATTCTCCCTCTGGGGGCTCCGTGTGAAGGAAATATGCCCTAGAGGCAATAATAAAGTTATTATTTATTTCCTCATATCATGATAAATGTTTATTATTCATGCTAGAATTGTATTAACCGGAAACATGATACATGTGTGAATACATAGACAAACATATAGTCACTAGTATGCCTCTACTTAACTAGCTCATTAATCAAAGATGGTTATGTTTCCTAACCATAGACATGTGTTGTTATTTGATTAATGGGATCACATCATTAGGAGAATGATGTGATTGACATGACCCATTCCGTTAGCCTAGCACTTGATCGTTTAGTATATTGCTATTCCTTTCTTCATGACTTATACATGTTCCGGTAACTATGAGATTATGCAACTCCGTATACGGAGGAACACTTTGGTGCTACCAAGCGTCACAACGAATCGGGTGATTATAAAGGAGTACTACAGGTGTCTCCAAAGGTACATGTTGGGTTGGCGTATTTCGAGATTAGGTTTTGTCACTCCGATTGTCGGAGAGGTATCTCTAGGCCTTCTCGGTAATAAACATCACATAAGCCTTGCAAGCATTGCAACTAATAAGTTAGTTGCGAGATGATGTATTACGGAACGAGTAAAGAGACTTGCCGGTAACGAGATTGAACTAGGTATTGGATACCGATGATCAAACCTCGGGCAAGTAACATACCGATGACAAAGGGAACAACGTATGTCGTTATGCGGTTTGACCGATAAAGATCTTCGTAGAATATGTAGGAACCAATATGGGCATCCAGGTTCCGCTATTGGTTATTGACCGAGAATAGTTCTAGGTCATGTCTACATAGTTCTCGAACCCGTAGGGTCCGCACGCTTAACGTTACGATGACAGTTTTATTATGAGTTTACAAGTTTTGATGTACGAAGTTTGTTGAGTCCCGGATGTGATCACGGACATGACGAGGAGTCTCGAAATGGTCGAGACATAAAGATTGATATATTGGAAGCCTATATTTGGATATCGGAATGGTTCGGGTGAAATCGGATTTTACGGAACACCGGGGTTACCGGAACCTCCGGGGATAATGGGCCTTAGTGGGCCATGAGGGAAAAGAGGAGGGCGGCCAGGGCAGGCGCGCCCCCCCCCTAGTCCGAATAGGACAGGAGAGGGGGCGCCCCCTTCCTCTTTCCCCGCCCCTTTCCTTCCCCAACAAGGCAGAGGGGGAGTCCTACTCCCGGTGGGAGTAGGACTCCTCCAGGCGCACCTCTTGAGGGCCGGTCGCACCTCCCCCTCCCTCCTTTATATACGGGGGCAGGGGAGCACCCCAGGACACACAAGTTGATCTACGGATCGTTCCTTAGCCGTGTGTGGTGCCCCCCTCCACCATATTCCACCTCGGTCATATCGTCGCGGAGTTTAGGCGAAGCCTGCGCCGATAGAGCATCATCATCGCCACCACGCCGTTGTCTTGTGGAACTCATCCCGACACTTTGCTGGATCGGAGTCCGGGGATCGTCATCGAGCTGAACGTGTGCTGAACTCGGAGGTGCCATACGTTCGGTGCTTGGATCGGTCGGATTGTGAAGACGTACGACTACATCAACCGCGTTGTCATAACGCTTCCGCTTACGGTCTACGAGGGTACGTGGACAATACTCTCCCCTCTCGTTGCTATGCCATCACCATGATCTTGCGTGTGCGTAGGAAATTTTTTGAAATTACTACGTTTCCCAACAGTGGCATCCGAGCCTGGTTTTATGCGTTGATGTTATATGCACAAGTAGAACACAAGTGAGTTGTGGGCGATATAAGTCATACTGCTTACTAGCATGTCATACTTTGGTTCAGCGGTATTGTGAGATGAAGCGGCCCGGACCGACATTACGCGTACGCTTACGCGAGACTGGTTTCACCGCTGCGAGCACTCGTTGCTTAAAGGTGACTGGCGGGTGTCTGTCTCTCTCACTTTAGTTGAACCGAGTGTGGCTACGCCCGGTCCTTGCGAAGGTTAAAACAACACCAACTTGACAAACTATCGTTGTGGTTTGATGCGTAGGTAAGAACGGTTCTTGCTCAGCCCGTAGCAGCCACGTAAAACTTGCAACAACAAAGTAGAGGACGTCTAACTTGTTTTTGCAGGGCATGTTGTGATGTGATATGGTCAAGACGTGATGCTATATTTTATTGTATGAGATGATCATGTTTTGTAACGAGTTATCGGCAATCGGCAGGAGCCATATGGTTGTCGCTTTATTGTATGAAATGCAAAAGCCATGTAATTGCTTTACTTTATCACTAAGCGGTAGCGATAGTCGTAGAAGCAATAGTTGGCGAGGCGACAACGATGCTACGATGGAGATCAAGGTGTCGCGCGGTGGCGATGGTGATCACGACGGTGCTTGAGATGGAGATCACAAGCACAAGATGATGATGGCCATATCATATCACTTATATTGATTGCATGTGATGTTTATCCTTTATGCATCTTATCTTGCTTTGATTGACGGTAGCATTTTAAGATGATCTCTCACTAAAATTATCAAGACGTGTTCTCCTGAGTATGCACCGTTGCCAAAGTTCGCCGTGCCCAGACACCACGTGATGATCGGGTGTGATAAGCTCTCGTCCATCTACAACGGGTGCAAGCCAGTTTTGCACACGCAGAATACTCGAGTTAAACTTGACGAGCCTAGCATATGCAGATATGGCCTCGGAACACGGAGACCGAAGGTCGGCGTGAATCATATAGTAGATATGATCAACATAGTGATGTTCACCATTGAAAACTACTCCATCTCACGTGATGATCGGTTATGGTTTAGTTGATTTGGATCACGTAATCACTTAGATGACTAGAGATATGTCTATCTAAGTGGGAGTTCTTAAGTAATATGATTAATTGAACTTAAATTTATCATGAACTTAGTACTGATAGTATTTTGCTTGTCTATGTTTCTTGTAGATAGATGGCTCGTCTTTGTTGTTCCGTTGAATTTTAATGCGTTCCTTGAGAAAGCAAAGTTGAAAGATGATGGTAGCAATTACACGGACTGGGTCCGTAACTTGAGGATTATCCTCATTGCTGCACGTAAGAATTACGTCCCGAAGCACCGCTGGGTGCCAGCCTGCTGCAGGAACAACGCCGAGAAGTTGTGAGCGTCTGGCGAGCAAAGCTGATGACTACTCTATAGTTCAAGTGTGCCATGCTTTACGGCTTAGAACCGGGTCTTCAACGACGTTTTGAGCGTCATGGAGCATATGAGATGTTCCAAGAGTTGAAGTTAATATTTCAAGCAAATGCCCGGATTGAGAGATATGAAGTCTCCAATAAGTTCTATAGCTGCAAGATGGAGGAGAATAGTTACACGGTGAGCATATACTCAAAATGTCCGGTATAATAATCACTTGATTCAACTGGGAGTTAATCTTCCGGATGATAGTGTCATTGACAAATTCTCCAATCACGCCACCAAGCTACAAGAGCTTCGTGATGAACTATAATATGCAAGGGATGAACAAAACAATTCCCGAGCTCTTCGCAATGCTAAAAGCTGCGGAGGTAGAAGTCAAGAAGGAGCATCAAGTGTTGATGGTCAACAAGACCACTAGTTTCAATAAAAAGGGCAAAGGGAATAAGAAGGGGAACTTCAAAAAGAACAGCAAGAAAGTTGCTGCTCAAGAGAAGAAACCCAAGTCTGGACCTAAGCCTGAAACTAAGTGTTTCTACTGCAAGCAAACTGGTCATTGGAAGCGGAACTGCCCCAAGTATTTGGCGGATAAGAAGGATGGAAAGGTGAACAAAGGTATATGTGATATACATGTTATTGATGTGTACCTTACTAGAGCTCGTAGTAGCACACGGTATTTGATACTGGTTACATTGCTAATATTTGCAACTCAAAACAGGGACTACGGAATAAGCGAGCAGCGGCAAAGGGCGAGGTGACGATCGCGTGGGAAAGCGGTTCCAAAGTCGATGTGATCGCGGTCGGCACGCTACCTCTACATCTACCTTCGGGATTAGTTTTAGACCTAAATAATTGTTATTTGGTGCCAGCGTTGAGCATGAAAATTATATCTTGATCTTGTTTGATGCGAGACGGTTATTCATTTAAATCAGAGAATAATGGTTGTTCTATTTATATGAGTAATATATTTTATGGTCATGCACCCTTGAAGAGTGGTCTATTTTTATTAAATCTCGATAGTAGTAATACACATATTCATAATGTCGAAGCCAAAAGATGCAGAGTTAATAATGATAGTGCAACTTATTTGTGGCACTGCCGTTTAGGTCATATCGGTGTAAAGCTCATGAAGAAACTCCATACTGATGGACTTTTGGAATCACTTGATTATGAATCACTTGGTACTTGCGAACCGTGCCTCATAGGCAAGATGACTAAAACACCGTTCTCGGTTCTATGGAGAGAGCAACAGATTTGTTGGAAATCATACATACAGATGTATGTGGTCCGATGAATGTTGAAGCTCGTGGCGGATATCGTTATTTTCTCACCTTCACAGATGATTTAAGCAGATATGGGTATATCTTCTTAATGAAGCATAAATCTGAAACATTTGAAAAGTTCAAAGAATTTCAGAGTGAAGCTGAAAATCATCGTAACAAGAAAATAAAATTTCTACGGTCTGATCATGGAGGAGAATATTTGAGTTACGAGTTTGGTCTACATTTGAAAAATTGCGGAATAGTTTCGCAACTAACGCCACCGAACACCACAGCGTAATGGTGTGTCCGAGCGTCGAATCGTACTTTACTAGATATGGTGCGATCTATGATGTCTCTTACCGATTTACCGCTATCGTTTTGGGGTTATGCTTTAGAGACGGCCGCATTCACGTTAAATAGGGCACCATCAAAATCCGTTAAGACGACTCCTTATGAACTATGGTTTGGCAAGAAACCAAAGTTGTCGTTTCGAAAGTTTGGGGCTGCGATGCTTATGTGAAAAACTTCAACCTGATAAGCTTGAACCCAAATTGGAAAAGTGTATCTTCATAGGATACCCAAAGGAAACAGTTGGGTACACCTTCTATCACAGATCCGAAGGCAAGACATTCGTTGCTAAGAATGGATCCTTTCTAGAGAAGGAGTTTCTCTCGAAAGAAGTGAGTGGGAGAAAAGTAGAACTTGATGAGGTAACAGTACCAGCTCCTTATTGGAAAATGGTTCATCACAGAAATCGGTTCTGTGACACCTACACCAATTAGTGAGGAAGTTAATGATGATGATCATGAAACTTCAGATCAAGTTTCTCTTGAACTCACGTGGTCAACTAGAGTAAGATCCGCACTGAGTGGTACGGTAATCCTATTCGGAAGTCATGTTACTTGACCATGGTGAACCTACAAACTATGAAGAAGCGATGGTGAGCCCAGATTCCGCAAAATGGCTGGAAGCCATGAAATCTGAGATGGGATCCATGTATGAGAACAAAGTATGGACTTTGGTTGACTTGCCCGATGATCGGCAAGCCATTGAGAATAAATGGATCTTTAAGAAGAAGATTGACGCTGATGGTAATGTAACTGTCTATAAAGCTCGACTTGTTGTGAAAAGTTTTCGACAAGTTCAAGGGGTTGACTACGATGAGACTTTCTCACCCGTAGCGATGCTTAAGTCTGTCCGAATCATGTTAGCAATTGCTGCATTTTATGATTATGAAATTTGGCAAATGGATGTAAAAACTGCATTCTTGAATGGATTTCTAGAAGAAGAGTTGTATATGATGCAAACAGAAGGTTTTGTTGACCCAAAAGGTGCTAACAAAGTGTGCAAGCTCCAGCGATCAATTTATGGTCTGGTGCAAGCCTCTCGGAGTTGGAATAAGCGCTTTGATAGTGTGATCAAAGCATATGGTTTTATATGAGACTTTTGGAGAAGCTCTGTATTTACAAGAAAGTGAGTGGGAGCTCAGTAGCATTTCGATATTATATGTGGACGACATATTATTAATTGGAAATGATATAGAATTTCGGATAACATAAAAGGATACTTGAATAAAAGTTTTCAATGAAAGACCTCGGTGAAGCTGCTTACATATTGGGCATCAAGATCTATAGAGATAGATCAAGGCGCTTAATTGGACTTTCACAAAGCACATACCTTGATAAAGTTTTGAAAAAGTTCAAAATGGATCGAGCAAAGAAAGGTTTTTACCTGTATTACAAGGTGTGAAATTGAGTCGACTCAATGCCCGACCACAACGAAGATAGAGAGAAAATGAAAGATGTTCCTATGCTTCGCCATAGGCTCTATCATGTATGCAATGCTGTGTACCAGACTGACGTATGCTTAGCAATAAGCTTGGCAGGAAGGTACCAAAGTAATCCAGAGTGGATCATCGACAGCGGTCAAAAACATCCCAAATACCGAAAAGGACTAAGGATATGTTTCTCGATATGGAGGTGACAAAGAGCTAGTCGTAAATGGTTACGTCGATGCAAGCTTTGACACGATCCGGACGATTCTAAATCGCAAACCGGTACGTGTTTTTATTAAGCAATGGAGCTGTCGGTTGGTGCAGTTCTAAACAAAGCGTCGTGGCGGGATCTACATGTGAAGCGGAGTACATAGCTGCTTGGAAGCAGCAAATGAAGGAGTCTGGATGAAAGAGTTCATTTCGATCTAGGTGTCATACCTAGTGCATCGGGACCAATGAAGATCTTCTGTGACAATCTTGGTGCAATTGCCTTGGCAAAGGAATCCAGATTTCACAAGAGGACCAAGCATATCAAGAGACGCTTCAATTCCATTCGGGACCAAGTCCAAGTGGGAGACATAGAGATTTGCAAGATACATACGGATCTGAATATTGCATACCCGTTGACTAAGCCTCTTCCTCGAGCAAAACATGATCAGCACCAAGACTCCATGGGTGTTAGAATCATTCTTGTGTAATCTAGATTATTGACTCTAGTGCAAGTGGGAGATCAAGGAAATATGCCCTAGAGGCAATAATAAAGTTATTATTTATTTCCTCATATCATGATAAATGTTTATTATTCATGCTATAATTGTATTAACCGGAAACATGATACATGTGTGAATACATAGACAAACATATAGTCACTAGTATGCCTCTACTTAACTAGCTCATTAATCAAAGATGGTTATGTTTCCTAACCATAGACACGTGTTGTTATTTGATTAATGGGATCACATCATTAGGAGAATGATGTGATTGACATGACCCATTCCGTTAGCCTAGCACTTGATCGTTTAGTATATTGCTATTGCTTTCTTCATGACTTATACATGTTCTGGTAAGTATGAGATTATGCAACTCCCGTATACCGGAGGAACACTTTGGGTGCTACCAAACGTCACAACGTAACTGGGTGATTATAAAGGAGTACTACAGGTGTCTCCAAAGGTACATGTTGGGTTGGCGTATTTCGAGATTAGGTTTTGTCACTCCGATTGTCGAAGAGGTATCTCTAGGCCTTCTCGGTAATACACATCACATAAGCCTTGCAAGCATTGCAACTAATAAGTTAGTTGCCAGATGATGTATTACGGAACGAGTAAAGAGACTTGCCGGTAACGAGATTGAACTAGGTATTGGATACCGACGATCAAACCTCGGGCAAGTAACATACCGATGACAAAGGGAACAACGTATGTCGTTATGCGGTTTGACCGATAAAGATCTTCGTAGAATATGTAGGAACCAATATGGGCATCCAGGTTCCGCTATTGGTTATTGACCGAGAATAGTTCTAGGTCATGTCTACATAGTTCTCGAACCCGTAGGGTCCGCACGCTTAACGTTACGATGACAGTTTTATTATGAGTTTACAAGTTTTGATGTACGAAGTTTATTGAGTCCCGATGTGATCACGGACATGACGAGGAGTCTCGAAATGGTCGAGACATAAAGATTGATATATTGGAAGCCTATATTTGGATATCGGAATGGTTCCGGGTGAAATCGGGATTTTACCGGAACACCGGGGGGTTACCGGAACCCTCCCGGGGGATAATGGGCCTTAGTGGGCCATGAGGGAAAAGAGGAGGGCCGGCCAGGGCAGGCCGCGCCCCCCCCCCCTAGTCGAGAATATGATAAGGAGAGGCGGCGCCTCTTCCTCTTCCCTCCCCTTTCCTTCTCCAACAAGGCAGAGGGGAGTCCTACTCGGTGGGAGTAGGACTCCTCCAGGCGCACCCCTTGAGGGCCGGCCGCACCTCCCCCTCCCTCCTTTATATACGGGGGCAGGGGAGCACCCCAGGACACACAAGTTGATCTACGGATCGTTCCTTAGCCGTGTGCGGTGCCCCCTCCACCATATTCCACCTCGGTCATATCGTCGCGGAGTTTAGGCGAAGCCCTGCGCCGGTAGAGCATCATCATCGTCACCACGCCGTCGTGTTGATGGAACACATCCCCGACACTTTGCTGGATCGGAGTCCGGGGATCGTCATCAAGCTAAACGTGTGCTGAACTCGGAGGTGCCGTACGTTCGGTGCTTGGATCGGTCGGATCGTGAAGACGTACGACTACATCAACCGCGTTGTCATAACGCTTCCGCTTACGGTCTACGAGGGTACGTGGAGAATACTCTCCCCTCTCGTTGCTATGCCATCACCATGATCTTGCATGTGCGTAGGAATTTTTTTGAAATTACTACGTTTCCCAACACCGTGGAGGCCAGCTTAGGCGTTTCTTCAAAGGAGCATTATTGAACTCCGAGAGGCCGATCCGAACAGGGTCCGGCAGGGGGACGTCTTCTATATAAAACCATTCCGAAGGCCAGTATTCGGACGCCTTCTTCGGGGTTCCAGATAGGTATCCGGTCCTGGCGATGCGCCATAGTTCGGCTCCGCCCACTTGATATATCGACCCCTCTTGAGAACGGGGTACGAGGCAGAACGGCCTCTTCCACAGCGCGAAATGAGCCTCGATGCCCAAAAACAGCTCGCAAAGGGCCACGAAGCCCGCAATATGCAGAATGGATGCAGGCGTAAGGTTGTGCAACTGGAGGCCATAGAACTCCAGGAGCCCCCGGAGAAACGGATGAATTGGAAATCCGAGCCCTCTTATCAAATAAGGGACAAGGCATACCCGCTCTCCTCGGGAGGGACTGGGGACGCTCTCCGCTTGTTTTCCGCCCTTATAGGTGGCGAGTCCGGCTCGAATCGGAACCATGAAGGTTGGCGGAAGAAACCCCTTGGTTTGGAGCGTCACTAACTCGCTGTGCGGGACGGAGCATCTCTCCCAATCTCGAGATTGAGGACTAGGAGGGCGAGAGGAGGAGCCGCGTCGACTGTCCATGATGGAATGGGTTTCTGTCAGATGCGCTCCGATGAAAGCTCGTGAAGGGAAGGTGGTGTGATTTGGATCTAGATCCTCGTCTCTTATATAGGCAGCTCATTTGCGCAGCTAGGGGGGTAAATGTAAAAATACCCTGGCTTTTCGCATTCATTCAACACGTGGAAGATGGTCATTGTTGGGCGTGGAAGCCAAGGAGCGCGATATTTACAAGAAGCCGGACACTATTCAAATAGGTACACAGGATTTGGAGAAGAACCCGCCTTGCAATACCGAAGACAATCTACGGGCCGGACTCGTTGTCATTGAAGCCTGGTTCGAGGGCTACTGAGGGAGTCCCGGATTAGGGGGTGTCCGGATAGCCGGACTATGACCTTTGGCCGGACTCCTGGACTATGAAGATACAAGATTGAAGACTTCGTCCCGTGTCCGGATGGGACTTTCCTTGGCGTGGAAGGCAAGCTTGGCGATACGGATATGTAGATCTCCTACCATTGTAACCGACTCTGTGTAACCCTAACCCTATTCGGTGCCTATATAAACCGGAGGGTTTTAGTCCGTAGGACGAACAACAATCATACCATAGGCTAGCTTCTAGGGTTTAGCCTCTCTGATCTCGTGGTAGATCTACTCTTGTACTACCCATATCATCAATATTAATCAAGCAGGAGTAGGGTTTTACCTCCATCGAGAGGGCCCGAACCTGGGTAAAAACATCGTGTCCCTTGTCTCCTGTTACCATCCGCCTAGACGCACAGTTCGGGACCCCCTACCCGAGATCCGCCGGTTTTGACACCGACAGTTATTCTTTCGGATCAATCTATTCAAGAGTTCGTACTAGAATAACAGCTTAAGACACAAATCAACCAAAATCCTGATGTCACCTAGATACTCCATTGTCACCTCAAGTATCCGTGGGCATGATTATACGATATGCATCACACAATCTCAGATTCATCCAACCAACACAAAGTACTTCAAAGAGTGCCCCAAAGTTTCTACCGGAGAGTCAAGAAAACGTGTGCCAACTGCTACCTCTTGAGCACTGCGTTGGATTTCCCCGAAGAGGAGAGGATGATGCAGCAAATTAGCGTAAGTATTTCCCTCAGTTTTTGAGAACCAAGGTATCAATCCAGTAGGAGGCCACGCACAAGTCCCTCGTACCTGCACAAAACAATAGATCCTCGCAACCAACGCGATTAGGGGTTGTCAATCCCTTCACGGTCACTTACGAGAGTGAGATCTGATAGAGATGATAAATAATATTTTTGGTATTTTTGGTATAGAGATGCAAAGTAAAAAGTAAAAGGAAAAGTAAAAACAAAGCAAGTATTAAAGTGATGGAGATTGATATGATGAGAATAGACCCGGGGGCCATAGGTTTCACTAGTGGCTTCTCTCAAGAGCATAAGTATTCTACGGTGGGTGAACAAATTACTGTTGAGCAAGTGACAGAATTGAGCATAGTTATGAGAATATCTAGGTATGATCATGTATATAGGAATCACGTCCGAGAAAAGTAGATTGAAACGATTCTGCATCTACTACTATTACTCCACTCATCGACCGCTATCCAGCATGCATCTAGAGTATTAAGTTAAAAACAGAGTAACGCCTTAAGCAAGATGACATGATGTAGAGGGATAAATTCATGCAATATGATAAAACCCCATCTTGTTATCCTCGATGGCAACAATACAATACGTGCCTTGCTGCCCGTTCTGTCACTGGGAAAGGACACCGCAAGATTGAACCCAAAGCTAAGCACTTCTCCCATTGCAAGAACTACCAATCTAGTTGGCCAAACCAAACGGATAATTCGAAGAGACTTGCAAAGATAACCAATCATACATAAAAGAATCCAGAGAAGATTCAAATATTGTTCATAGATAAACTGGATCATAAACGCACAATTCATCGATCTCAACAAACACACCGCAAAAAGAAGATTACATCGAATAGATCTCCACGAGAGAGGGGTAGAACATTGTATTGAGATCCAAAAATAGAGAAGAAGCCATCTAGCTACTAGCTATGGACCCGAAGGTCTGAAGTAAACTACTCACACTTCATCGGAGGGGCTATGGTGATGATGTAGAAGCCCTCCGTGGTGGATGCCCCCCGGCGAGCTCCTAACAGGCCCCAAGATGGGATCTCGTGGATACAGGAAGTTGCGGCGGTGGAATTAGGTTTTGGCTCCTGTTCGATAGTTTGGGGTGCGTGAGGTATATATAGGAGGAAGGAGTGCGTCGGTGGAGCAACAGGGGCCCAAGAGGCAGGGCGCGCCTAGGGGGGCGCCCCCCCTCGTGACCGCCTTTTTGCTCCTTGGAGTAGGGTCCAAGTCTCTGGATCACGTTCGGTGAGAAAATCACGTTCGAAGGTTTCATTCTGTTTGGACTCCGTTTGATATTCCGTTTCTTGAAGCACTGAAATAGGCAAAAAACAGCAATTACAGGCTGGGCCTTCGTTAATAGGTTAGTCCCAAAAATAATATAAAAGTTGAAAATAAAGCCCAATATAGTCCAAAACAGTAGATAAAGTAGCATGGAGCAATAAAAAATTATAGATACGTTGGACACGTATCACCAACCCCTATGCATAGGCTCATGGGCGGAACCCGCAAGTTGGTCACCAAAACATACATCAAGTGGCACGTGAAATCCCATTGTCACCACAGATAAGCACGGCAAGACATACATCAAGTGTTCTCAAAGTAAAGACTCAATCCGATAAGATAACTTCAAAGGGGAAACTCAATTCATCACAAGAGAGTAGAGGGGGAGAAACATCATAAGATCCAACTATAATAGCAAAGCTCGCGATACATCAAGATCGTGCCATAGAGAGAACACGAGAGAGATCGATCAAACACATAGCTACTGGTGCATACCCTCATCCCTGAGGGTGAACTACTCCCTCCTCGTCATGGAAAGCGTCGGGATGATGAAGATGGCCACCGGTGATGGGTTCCCCCTCCGGCAGGGTGCCGGAACGGACTCCTGAGAGGTTTTGGTGGCTACAGAGGCTTGCGGCGGCGGAACTCCCGATCTATCTTCTCCGTGGATGTTTTAGGTGTCATGGGACTATATAGGCGAAAGAAGTCGATCGGGGGGGGTGCTCGAGGGCCCACGAGACAGGGGCGCGCCTATAGGGGCGCCTTCCTATCTCGTGGCTGCCTCGAGGATCTTCTGACGTGAACTCCAAGTCTCCAGGATCATATTCTTCCAAAAAATCACGCTGCCGAAGGTTTCATTCCGTTTTGACTCCGTTTGATATTCCTTTTCCTCGAAATACTGAAACAGGCAATAAAACAGCAATATGGGCTGGGCCTCCGGTTAATAGGTTAGTCCCAAAAATGATATAAATGTGTAAAATAAAGCCCATAAACATCCAAAAGGGGTAATATAATAGCATGGAACAATCAAAAATTATAGATACGTTGGAGACGTATCAAGCATCCCCAAGCTTAATTCCTGCTCGTCCTCGAGTAGGTAAATGATAAAAAGAGAATTTTTGATGTGGAATGCTACCTAGCATAAATCATAATGTAATTTTCTTTATTGTGGAATGAGTGTTCAGATCCAAATGAATACAAAATAAAAGTTCATATTGATAAAAGAAATAGTAATACTTCAAGCATACTAATCAAAGTAATCATGTCTTCTCAAAATAACATGGCAAAAGAAAGTTCATCCCTACCAAATCATATAGTTAGGCTATGCTTCATTTTCGTCACACAAAGATGTTCCCAACTTCTATACCCCCGATGACAAGCCAAGCAATTGTTTCATACTTAAATAATCTCAAACTTTTTCAACCTTCACACAATACATGAGCGTGAGCCATGGATATAGCACTATGGGTGGAATAGAATATGATGATGGGGATTGTGTGGAGAAGACAAAAAAGGAGAAAGTCTCACATTGACGAGGATAATCAACGGGCTATGGAGATGCCCATCAATTGATGTCAACATGAGGAGTAGGGATTGCCATGCAACGGATGCACTAGAGCTATAAATGAATGCTCAACAAAAGAAAACTAGTGGGTGTGCACCTGCTTGCTCATGAAGACCTAGGGCATTTGAGGAAGCCCATCGTAGGAATATACAAGCCAAGTTCTATAATGAAAAATTCCCACTAGTATGAAAAAGACAACTTATGAGACTCACTATATGAAAAACAAGGTGCTACTTTGAAGCACAAGTGTGGAAAAAGAGATAGTAACATTGCCCTTTTTATTATTTTTTCTTTTTCTTTCTTTCCCTCTTTTTTTTGGGCTTTTTTTTGGCCTTTCTTCCTTTTCTTTTCTTTTTGGGCAATGCTCTAATAATGATGATCATCACACTTCTATTGATTACAACATAAGAATTACAACTCAAAACTAGAACAAGATATGACTCTATATGAATGCCTCCGGTGGTGTACCGGGATGGTGCAATGAATCAAGAGTGACATGTATGAAAAATAATGCATGGTGGCTTTGCCACAAATACGATGTCAACTACATGATCATGCAATGGCAATATGACAAAAGTAAAGTATGTCATGATGATGAACGGAACAGTGGAAAGTTGCATGGCAATATATCTCGGAATAGCTATGGAAATGCCATAATAGGTAGGTATGGTGGCTGTTTTGAGGAATATATAGGGAGGTTTATGTGTGACAGAGCGTATCGTATCACGGGTTTGATGCACCGCGAAGTTTGCACCAACTCTCAAGGTGAGAAAGGGCAATGCACGGCATATCAAGAGGCTAGCAAAGGTGGAAAGGTAAAAGTGCGTATAATCCATGGACTCAACATTAGTCAAAAGAACTCATATACTTATTGCAAAAATTTAGAAGTCATCAAAAACCAAGTACTACGCACATGCTCCTAGGGGGATATATTGGTAGGAAAAGACCATCGCTCGTCCCCGACCGCCACTCATAAGGATGCACAAGCCAGGTACACTTCATGTTTCAAATTTGTTACACAACTTTAACCATACGTGCATGCTACGGGACTTGCTAACTTCAACACAAGCATTATTTAAATTCATAATCACACAACTAGCATGACTTTAATATCACTACCTCCATATCTCAAAACAATTATCAAGTATCAAGTTGACCATAGCATCCAATTCACCTCCTACGAAAGTTTTCGTTCAAATTACCATGCTGTTTAAGACTCTCAAAATAATATAAGTGAAGCATGAGAGTTCATTAATTTCTACAAAATAAAACCACCGCCGTGCTCTAAAAGATATAAGTGAAGCACTAGAGCAAACGACAAACTACTCCAACAAGATATAAGTGAAGATCAATGAGTAGTTAAATAATTGTGCAACTATCTGAAGACTCTACCATTTAATAATTTCATATCTTGGTATTTTATCAAACAGCAAGCAAATCTAAAGAAAATAAAACGACGCTCCAAGCAAAACACATATCATGCGGTGAATAAAAATATAGCTCCAAGTAAAGTTACCGATGAACGGAGACGAAAGAGGGGATGCCATCCGGGGCATCACCAAGCTTAGGCTCTTGGTTGTCCTTGAATATTACCTTGGGGTGCCTTGGGAATCCCCAATCTTAGGCTCTTTCCACTCCTTATTCCATAGTCCATCGAATCTTTACCCAAAACTTGAAAACTTCACAACACAAAACTTAACAGAAAACTCGTGAGCTCCGTTAGCGAAAGAAAACAAAACACCACTTCAAGGTACTGTAATGAACTCATTATTTATTTGCATTTGTGTTAAACCTACTGTATTCCAACTTCTCTATGGTTTATAAACTATTTTAATAGCCATAGATTCATTAAAATAAGCAAACAACACACGAAAAACAGAATCTGTCAAAAACAGAACAGTCTGTAGTAATCTGTAACTAACGCAGACTTCTGGAACTCCCAAAATTCTAAAATAAATTGCTGGACCTGAGGAATTTGACTAGTTATCATCTGCAAAAAGAATCAACTAAATAGCACTCTCTAGTAAAACGTTCCAGCTAATCTCGTGAGCGCTAAAGTTTCTGTTTTTTACAGCATGATCATAAAGACTTCACCCAAGTCTTCCCAAAGGTTCTACTTGGCACAAACACTAATTGAAACACAAAACCACATCTAAACAGAAGCTAGATGGATTATTTATTCCTAAACAGAACCAAAAAGCAAGGAACTAAAATAATATTGGGTTTCCTCCCAACAAGCGCTATCGTTTAACACCCCTAGCTTGGCATGATGATTTCAATGATGCTCACATAAAAGATAAGAATTGAAACATAAAGAGAGCATCATGAAGAATATGACTAGGACATTTAAGTCTAACCCTCTTCCTATGCATAGGGATTTTGTGAGCAAACAACTTATGGGAACAATAATCAACTAGCCAGGAAGGCAAAACAAGCATAACTTCAAAACTTTAAACACATAGAGAGGAAACTTGATATTATTGCAATTCCTACAAGCATATATTCCTCCCTCATAATAATTTTCAGTAGCATCATGAATGAATTCAACAATATAACCAGCACCTAAAGCATTCTTTTCATGATCTACTTGCATAAAAAAATTACTACTCTCCACATAAGCAAAATTCTTCTCATTCGGAATATTGGGAGTGTCATAAGAGACTTGAACACTAAAAATTGTTTTCACATCAAAAGAGCAATGTTCAGAAAAAGGGTAATAATAATCATGACAAGATTTGCAAATATAATCATCACTACTTTTTATAGCATAAGTTTCATCACAATAATCATCATAAGTAGCAACTTCGTTCTCATCATAATCGATTGAAACCTCTCCCAAGATAGTGGAATCACTAAATAAAGTTGACACTCTTCCAAATCCACTTTCATATTCATCACAATAAAATTCAACATCCTCCAAAATAGTGGGATCACTACTTCCTAAAGTTGACACTCTTCGAAACCCACTTTCATCAATATAATCATCATACGTAGGAGGCATGCTATCATCATAACAACTTTGCATATCAAAACTTGGGATGCTAAAAATATCATCTTCATTAAACATAGCATCCCCAAGCTTGGGACAAACATTAATTTCAGCAAATAAATTCTCAAATATTTCATCCTTATCAAACATAGCTTCCCCAAGCTTGGGCCCTTTCATATCATAAGCATAATCACTCTCATCATTAAAAATATGGATAGCACCAATAGTACAGCAATTATCATCATCACAATGAGTAGTAGGAGCAACATCATTTGGGAGGGATACCTTTGTACCTTTGTTGCTCCTTATTTTCTTTTTCTTCTTCACATTATGTGTAGGTTCAACCTTCCTCTTTGAGCTCCTTATTAATGAGATTGGTTGAATAGAAAGCTCCTCCTCGTTACCTGATTCATCATAAGAAATAATAGGAGGAGATTGGGAAATCTCTTCCATTTCATTAGTATTCTCATCATCTTCCATTTGCTTTCATTTCTTTAGGTAATTGGTAATATAAGGATTTTCAATGCAATTCTCCGCACAAAACATATAAATCTTTTCTAGATCAATATCAAGAAAATGTTTAAGATTAAATTCTGGAATAGGCTTAGTAAAACGTTTCAACTCTTCACAACCCAAAATCAATCTAAGTTCATTGTAATGAGAAAGGGAGATCAAATCATCACAATTTTTGGACACGGTCCGATCATGAAACAATTTGTTGGGGAACGTTGCAGAAAATAAAAAATGTCTACGCTTCACCAAGATCAATCTATGGAGTCATCTAGCAACGAGATAGAGGAGTGCATCTACATACCCTTGTAGATCGCGCGCGGAAGCGTTCAAGAGAATGGGGTTGAGGGAGTCGTACTCGTCGTGATCCAAATCACCGAAGATCCTAGTGCCGAACGGACGGCACCTCCGCGTTCAGCACACGTACGGTTGGGGAAGACGTCTCCTCCTTCTTGATCCAACAAGGGGGGGAGAGGTTGATGGAGATCCAGCAGCACGACGGCGTGGTGGTGGAAGTAGCGGCGATCTCGGCAGGGCTTCGCCAAGCTCAGCGAGAGGGAGAGGTGCTGCGAGGGGAGAGGGAGACGCCAAGGACTAGGGTGCGGCTGCCCTCCCTCCCCCCCCCACTATATATAGGGCCCGTGGGGGGGCGCCGGCCCTGGGAGATCCCATCTCCAAGGGGGGGCAGCGGCCAAGGGGGTGGCTTGCCCCCCAAGCCAAGTGGGGCGCCCCCCACCCTAGGGTTTCCAACCCTAGGCGCAGGGGGAGGCCCAAGGGGGGCGCACCAGCCCACCAGGGGCTGGTTCCCTTCCCCACTTCAGCCCATGGGGCCCTCCGGGACAGGTGGCCCCACCCGGTGGACCCCCGGGACCCTTCCGGTGGTCCCGGTACAATACCGGTGACCCTCGAAACTTTCCCGACGGCCGAAACTGGACTTCCTATATATAATTCTTCACCTCCGGACCATTCCGGAACTCCTCGTGACGTCCGGGATCTCATCCGGGACTCCGAATAACTTTCGAGTTACCGCATACTAATATCTCTACAACCCTAGCGTCACCGAACCTTAAGTGTGTAGACCCTACGGGTTCGGGAGACACGCAGACATGACCGAGACGACTCTCCGGCCAATAACCAACAGCGGGATATGGATACCCATTTTGGCTACCACATGCTCCTCGATGATCTCATCGGATGAACCACGTTGTCAAGGATTCAAGTAATCCCGTATACAATTCCCTTTGTCAATCGGTACGTTACTTGCCCGAGATTCGATCATCGGTATCCCAATACCTCGTTCAATCTCATTACCAGCAAGTCACTTTACTCGTACCGTAATGCATAATCCCATGACCAACCACTTAGTCACTTTGAGCTCATTATGATGATGCATTACCAAGTGGGCCCAGAGATACATCTCCGTCATACGGAGTGACAAATCCCAGTCTCGATCCGTGTCAACCCAACAGACACTTTCGGAGATACCTGTAGTATACCTTTATAGTCACCCAGTTATGTTGTGACGTTTGGTACACCCAAAGCACTCCTACGGCATCTGGGAGTTACACGATCTCATGGTCTAAGGAAATGATACTTGACATTGGAAAAGCTCTAGCAAACGAACTACACGATCTTGTGCTATGCTTATGATTGGGTCTTGTCCATCACATCATTCTCCCAATGATGTGATCCCGTTATCAATGACATCCAATGTCCATGGTCAGGAAACCGTGACCATCTATTGATAAACGAGCTAGTTGACTAGAGGCTCACAAGGGACATGTTCTGGTCTATGTATTCACACATGTATTACGATTTCCGGATAACACAATTATAGCATGAATAAAATACAATTATCATGAACAAGGAAATATAATAATAACCATTTTATTATTGCCTCTAGGGCATATTTCCAACACAATTTGCATTGGAGATGTAAATGATCTTGTTTATTGCAAAATTCACAACGGGAAAGATATCTTAAATTCTCCGCACTCTTATCTAGCCTTTCTTGCAACTTCTTAGTTTCTAAATACTTATGCCTCTTGCAATATATATCTTCTTTATTTGGTGTGTTAATGCAAACATGCACTCCACAAAAGTTGACATGCTTATGAGAGATATTTTCATCATGACTACAACAATCATCATTAGTACTATGGATATTCAAGGAGTTTATACTAACAATATTGCAATCATGCTCATCATTCAAAGATTTAGTACCAAGCATTTTAAAGCATTCTTCTTCTAGCACTTGAGCACAATTTTCCTTTCCATCAAACTCACGAAAGATATTAAAAAGATGAAGCGTACGAGACAAACTTAACTCCATTTTTTGTAGTTTTCTTTTATAAACTAAACTAGTGATAAAACAAGAAACAAAAAGATTCGATTGCAAGATCTAAAGATATACCTTCAAGCACTCACCTCCCCGGCAACGGCGCCAGAAAAGAGCTTAGTTGACGGGGTGTGAGTGGGTGCCGCTTACCTAGCCTCCCCGGCAACGGCGCCAGAAAAGAGCTTGATGTCTACTATGCAACCTTCTTCTTGTAGACGTTGTTGGGCCTGCAAGTGCACAGGTTTGTAGGACAGTAGCAAATTTCTCTCAAGTGGATGACCTAAGGTTTATCAATCCGTAGGAGGCGTAGGATGAAGATGGTCTCTCTCAAGCAACCCTGCAACCAAATAACAAAGAGTCTCTTGTGTCCCCAACACACCCAATACAATGGTAATTTGTATAGGTGCACTAGTTCGGCGAAGAGATGGTGATACAAGTGCAATATGGATGGTAGATATAGGTTTTTGTAATCTGAAAATATAAAAACAGCAAGGTAACAAGTGGTAAAAGTGAGCGTAAACGATATTGCAATGATAGGAAACAAGGCCTAGGGTTCATACTTTCACTAGTGCAAGTTCTCTCAACAATAATAACATAGATAGATCATATAACAATCCCTCAACATGCAAAAAAGAGTCACTCCAAAGCCACTAATAGCGGAGAACAAATGTAGAGATTATGGTAGGGTACGAAACCACCTCAAAGTTATTCTTTCGGATCAATCTATTCAAGAGTTCGTACTAGAATAACACCTTAAGACACAAATCAACCAAAACCCTAATGTCACCTAGATACTCCATTGTCACCTTAAGTATCCGTGGGCATGATTATACGATATGCATCACACAATCTCAGATTCATCCAACCAACACAAAGTACTTCAAAGAGTGCCCCAAAGTTTCTACCGGAGAGTCAAGAAAACGTGTGCCAACCCCTATGCATAGGTTCATGGGCGGAACCCGCAAGTTGGTCACCAAAACATACATCAAGTGGCACGTGAAATCCCATTGTCACCACAGCTAAGCATGGCAAGGCATACATTGAGTGTTCTCAAAGTAAAGACTCAATCCGATAAGATAACTTCAAAGGGGAAACTCAATTCGTCACAAGAGAGTAGAGGGAGAGAAACATCATAAGATCCAACTATAATAGCAAAGCTCGCGATACATCAAGATCGTGCCATAGAGAGAACACGAGAGAGAGAGAGAGAGATCAAACACATAGCTACTGGTACATACCCTCAGCCCCGAGGGTGAACTACTCCCTCCTCGTCATGGAGAGCGCCGGATGATGAAGATGTCCACGGTGATGGGTTCCCCCTCCGCAGGTGCCGAACGGACTCGAGAGGTTTTGGTGGCTACAGAGGCTTGCGGCGGCGGAACTCCCGATCTATCTTCTCCGTGGATGTTTTTAGGGTACGTGGGACTATATAGGAGAAAGAAGTCGATCGGAGAGGGGGGGGGTGCTCGAGGGGCCCACGAGACAGGGGGCGCGCCCTATAGGGGGGGCGCCCTCCTATCTCGTGGCTGCCTCGAGGATCTTCTGACGTGAACTCCAAGTCTCCAGGATCATATTCTTCCAAAAAATCACGCTGCCGAAGGTTTCATTCCGTTTGGACTCCATTTGATATTCCTTTTCCTCGAAATACTGAAACAGGCAATAAAACAGCAATATGGGCTGGGCCTCTGGTTAATAGGTTAGTCCCAAAAATGATATAAATGTGTAAAATAAAGCCCATAAACATCCAAAAGGGGTAATATAATAGCATGGAACAATCAAAAATTATAGATACGTTGGAGATGTATCAGCCGTCCACCCGAGGAAGAAGGCCCTCCAGCCAATACCCCAAGGGAAGGGGTTGGCGTTGGAGCTGGAGCTAGAGCTCATGGTGATGGGGAGGAGGAAGGTTGACAGTGAGAGAAGAGAGGGGATGGGTAAATAGTGGTGGGTAGGGTGTGTAAATATAGGGGGGATGGCGAGGAGGAGAAGAGTGACAGTCATGCCGTTTTAACTACAAGCTCTTGAGTTAGCCATGAACTCTGTGCAATGCCTGACTCCATGACTTGTGTGCACATCGAGGATAACGATGAGATGGGCATGGAGGTGCTCCCGGCCATTGACAGCAAGGGCAAGCAGCCCCTTCACCCAATGCCCGACGAGGTTGAGCTGCCGCCCACCACCGAGGAAGACCCGAAAACGCCTGAGGGTGGCGACGACAAGGGCATGGAGGAGCCCCCCAGCAACAAGCGCCGCAACTACGACCACTACCATCAGGAGGATGGCCCAACTCACTTCTGCAAGGTCATCCTTGCACCGAAGCTTGAGTGCATCCCCATGCCCCTGGACTTCACCAAGCACTTCGTCGCGGTGCCGACGGAGTTCAAGCTCAGGAACAACACCGGCTGCTCCTGGAAGGTGACGGTCAAGCTGATGAACGACAGGGTGACCCTGGATCAGGGTTGGGCCACCTACGCAGCCGTTCATCAGATCAAGATCGGCTACATGGTGACGTTCAAGCTCCTCACTCCCGACACCCTCAAGGTCATCATCTTCGACAACGATGGCATTGAGGTCGTCAACAAGTGCGGGAAGCACAACGAAGCCTTCGCCGCCAAGGAGTAGGGCCGGGCCACCTCTTTCGAGCGTACTATCGAGTCTGCTTTGAACATGTTTACGGTTTATGCGTTGAACTGTTATATCTGTGGTACTGCTTATATCTGAATTATGCTAGTTGATGCTCTGTTTATACTTTGTTGTGCTTATGATGTGTGCTGCCGAAGTGTGGTGGTAACCTCACCAACTAGCCAAAGAGGTTACCACACATCAGGCCTTGCATACAACCAAACACCATGCCTTGGGTTTATGGACTAACATGCATGCAACCAAACACCAGACAGTGTGGTTCAGCCCATGCAGGTAAGAGGGCATGCACGCAACAAAACAACATGCATATGGTGCATTTGAGGCTGCATTTGCATAGCCAGGTTGGGTGGAGAAGTGTATGCAATGCGGGTAATGTAGCGCACGGCAACCAAACACGCCCTTTGTGACCGAGCATGCAAGCGGAGGCATGGCAATGGCATGGTCGCACGCGACAGGCATGGGCCGCCGAGTGAATGGAAAACCATGTGTTCGTACTTCATGCAGATACTAAGGTGGTCTTCCGCGGCATGCGTGAAATTGCAGTACACCGATCCCCCAGAATAGCATATAGGATTCGGCGAAGTAAGTCTTTAGTGGAGTATTTTTACTTCACTAAGTTTTCGTCAGACCTAGCCGATCCCCTAAATTTAATAGAGTAAAGTTACTTTTCGGTTTATGCATTTCATCGAGCATCTGCCATGCGCGGGGGCATGGAGCGAGGGCGGGGAGCGGTGCTCCCGCTGGCAGCGCACACACGTGACACCCGCACCGCATCGCGCCTCCATCCAGCGACGGCCTCTGAAGAACCGAGCGTCTCCATCCCCGCTCCCCTTGTTCCTTCCCTTCACCCCGTGAGCTCCTCCTGCCTCGCGTCGGACGCACGCCATGGACGTGACTGAGCCGTCCGACGCGCCGATGCAGCAACCTAATAATCCCCAGGTGAAAGGAATCATCGTAGCAATTTCCAAAGGTGAAAGTGATAAGTATGGAGTGTCAAACCCACAAGGAGCTAAAGGTAAGATCAATATTCTCTCAAGTCCTATCTACCACTGATACGACTCTACGTACACCGAACGTTTGCTTCCATCTAGAAACGAGAAGTAAAACTACTTTGTGGGTATAAAGAGGATAGCTTTGCATGATATCGGAGAACTAAAATATAAAAGTAGGTGCTATTAATATAAAGTTAGAATATATTACTATATATTATAAATAGCGAGTGTGGAATAATGATGGATCGGTGTGCGGAATTGTCCTAGGCAATTGTTAACTAGATCGGTAGTCGTCATTGCAAATATATACCTCTCTAATGTGCTTCTACACTAGAGGCTCATTAGAGCTATAATCCCAGTCTAATTCATATCCTAATTCTAATTAGGATTTCGCCCTTAAGTGTGCGACCTTATAGGTTTAAGTACACATGGACATGACTCAAGTCAATTGTTGATAGCGGATCCTAGCAGAGCATGTCAACTCTCTGAAAGAAGAAGAAAGGCGTGGAAGCGTATACCTTCCTGGCAGGGACGCGTGCGTGTTAAATACATAGAGAAGATTACATCATGCGGCGCAGGTTGTTGCAAGACTTTGCCCCTACTCCAAGCTATACAAGATAAGGATTGATCTATACTAACAACCTACGCCAATTACAATATACACACGCAATAATATACGTGACAACATGTCACGTTTCTACAACTAATAGCCTACACTTTAACATCCTCCCTTAATCTTAACGTGTCAAGGTTCAGATTACGCTTGAAGGCTTGTAGTTGTCTGACTTGAAGAGGCTTAGTGAATCCATCTGCAACTTGATCTCTTGGAATAAACTGGACATCCAACAGTTTTTGTGCAACTCTCTCTCGAACAAAATGGTAGTCAATCTCTATGTGTTTTGTCCTTGTATGGAACACATGATTTGCAGAAAGATATGTTGCCCCAAGGTTATCACACCACAAACATGACACGTGTGTTCTTCCAATCCCTAGTTCATCAAGCAAAGTTTCAATCCACATTACCTCAGCAGTTGCATTTGCCAGAGACTTATATTCTGCTTCAGTGCTAGAACGTGAGACTGTGACCTGTTTCTTTGCATTCCAGGATACAAGATTTGACCCAAGAAAAATTGCAAAACCTCCAGTTGATCTCCTATCATCTGGACACCCGGCCCAATCTGCATCAGAGAATGCACTCATTGTGTTGAAGGAGACTTGCATATTTTTAACCCTATTTCAGCACTCCCTTGAATATATCTTATGATTCTTTTGACAGCTGTCCAATGCAAAGAAGTAGGAGCATGCAGAAATTGACAAACTTTATTAACAGCAAAGGATATATCTGGTCTTGTCAATGTTAGATACTGCAATGCACCTACTGTACTTTGGTATTTAGTCCCCTCTTCTGGACTTAACAATTCTCCTTCATGCAAAGACAGCTTGTCAGTGGTAGACATGGGAGTACTAGAGGGTTTACAGTCTCTCATGCCTACTCGCTTGACTATGTCTCCGGCATATTTTTCCTAAGTTAACATAATACCATCATGACATTTTTTTTTACTTCAATACCTTGGAAGTAATGCAACTCTCCTAGATCCTTAAGAGCAAATTCTCCTTTCAGATTTCTTAATAGTGCTGAGGTGGCTTCTGTGATGAGCTAGCAACAATTATATCATCAACATAAACCAACATAAACATGGTCACCTTCCCTTTTTTGAAGAAGAACAAAGACGTGTCTCCTTTAGATGCCTTGAAACCAAGTTGTTGTAGCTTTGTACTCAACTTGTGGTACCGGCTCTGGGCGCTTATTTTAGACCATACAAGGCCTTGTCCAGTTTACACACATGATGTGGTTTTGAACGGTCCTCATAACCAGGTGGCTATCTCATATAGACCTCCTCCTCGAGAACGCCGTGTAGGAACGCATTCTGTACATCCAATTGGCGAAGACTCCAACCCCTGGAAACAGCAATAGACAAAACAAGTCTGATAGTAGCAGCCTTAATTACAGGGCTAAAGGTATCTTCATAATCAATCCCATAGCGTTGCTTAAAGCCTTTAGCTACTAATCTAGCCTTGTATCTATCTATAGTGCCAGCAGGTCTTTTTTTAGTTTTGTACACCCACTTACAGTCTATGATATTCCTCCCTTGCTTTGAAGGAACTAAGTGCCAAGTTCGATTTTTCACAAGTGCATCATACTCTGTGTGCATAGCGTTTCTTCAATTTTCACTGCTTAGTGCCTCTGTCAAAATTTGAGGTTCACCAGAAGATGCAAAGTTTGCAAACTTAAAGTTCTTCTCATACCTGACTGTACCATCTTTGAATTTTGTAGGTTTCAAAATACCTTTCTGAGCACGTGTAGTTATCCGTGGCATCACGCCCTCAGCCGCAGAAGATCCTTCTCCTCGTACTGCAGCCGATTGGATCAGGGTGGCTGATCCTCCCTCAACCGCCGGGCTCGAATCCCGCGTGTGTGGGGTCGGCGAAAGCGACCCGCCAGCTCATCCCGCACCGCTCGTGTGTGCGTCGCGCGGTGTACCGCCTGTCCCGCCTCGACAACTGGCGATCACGGGCGATGAGGCGTGTGCGGGCAAGGGAGCGTCCGACCACGGGCCCACCTCGAGGTGAGCGCATGCGTCCGCCCTGCCCGACCAGGTGGCAGGTGGCGAATCTGGAGGTGCTGGCGAACCTGGAGCTGCCAGAGGATCCTCCTGGGATCCCATGACTGCGTCAGATAGCGCGCGCGCGCCCGATCCCGAGGGTGTATCAGCCTCGTGTCCAGCGCCAGGAGTTCTCTGCTGCTGCTGCTGCATAAAATAACAGGCCGGAGCGCTGTTTTCACCGCCATTTTTTTTCACCGTTGTCTCCATGAGGGTTAGAAATATTAAACAAATGATCATTAGCATAATATTCACCCCCTTGATCAGTAGGATTTAATAACTCTGGAGATAGCAAAAGTATTTCTGCACGTAAACGAGCGCCGGCATTAGGATGCAAGGTAGAGAAGGGAAAGATGTTTCCATCAAATACCATGTCTCTGGATATGTAAACACGTCCAGTGGAGATGTCAAGACATATGTATTCTTTGTGAAGATTGCTATAGCCAAGAAAAACACATTGTTTGGATCGAAATTGGAGTTAATGGTTATTGTATGGCCGGCGATTTGGCCAGCAAGCACATCCAAAAATTCTGAGAATGGAATAGTTGGGTTTTTCATGAAGCAATCGTTCAAAAGGTGTCTCAAAATTGATGACCTTGCTAGGAGTACGGTTTATCAAGTACATGGTAGCAATGAAGGCTTCGTCCCAAAACTTCAGAGGCATAGAAGCTTGCGCAAGAAGAGACAAACCAACTTCGACAATATGTCGATGTTTTCTCTCAGCTGAACCATTTTGTTGGTGAGCATGAGGACATGAGACGTGATGGGATATACCTATCTTGGTAAAGAAGGAGTTTAGCCTAGCGTACTCCCCACCCCAATCTGTTTGGAGAGCAAGGATTTTACGATCAAATTATCGGTCAACAAGATTCTGAAAGTCATGAAATTTCTGAAAAACCTCAGACTTATGTTTGATCAAATAGATCCATGTAAATTTGCTGAAATCATCGATGAAGCTAACATAATATTGCTTTGTTCCTACTGTTTCAACAGCAGGACCCCACACATCAGAGAACACAAGTTCTAAAGGGAACTTTGATTCACTTATTGAATTTGGATAAATAAGTTGGTGACTTTTGCCTTTTTGGCAGGCGTCACATACAAAATCATTATTGAGATAACTAGCACATGGGAGATAATTTTGACTAATGACTTTCTTGACAATAACAGAAGAAGGATGCCTAGACGTCGATGCCACCTATCTGAAGACAGCTTGGTAGCACTTAGCACTTGCTTGTTGACGTCGGTTCCCGTGTGCCTAACTGGGTAGAGACCTCTCCTACCCCTGCCTCGAAGAAGTACCTTCCTTGTTCCCCGTTCCTTGACAAAAAAAGAATAGGGATGAATTTCAACAAAGGAGTCATTGTCAATGGCAAGACGGCTAGCGGAGATTAGGCTTTTGTTTGCTTCAGGTACATGAAGGATATTATTCAAAAAAAAAGATCACGATCTTGGGTGTGAATAGCTGAATGACCAATGTGTTTAATATTCATACCTGAACCACTCGCGGTGTGAATCTGCTCGTTGCCTTGGTAGCGGTCTCGTACGGTCAGCTTCTCCAGATCGCATGTGATATGGTTGGTAGCACCACTGTCAAGGTACCAGTTGATGTCCACCCCATACTGTGGCGTTGCGAGATTGGCTGACTTCTCTTCTCCTCCTTGGTAGGAATCGTCGTAGCGTTTCCAGCACTTCCGTGCTGGGTGGCCCATCTTGCCACAGATCTGGCATTGCACCCTGGGCGCAGAGGCATTGTTGTTGTAGTTGCCTCCTCCGCCGCCGCCATTGCCGCCATGTCCACCGTGACCACCGCGACCGCCACTGCGACCGCCGCGATCACCACCAGCGCCGGCTTGTCTGCGGTCGCGGTCACCACCTCCGGCGCCAAACTTGCGGCCTCGAGTGGCAAGGTTAGCAGAGGACTGAGACCCTCCACCACGAAGATTCAGCCTCGTCTCGAAGCTGAGCAGCTGTGAATACAGCTCGACCACGCTCACCGGTTCCACCCGAGAGCACATAGCAGAAACCACCGGGTCGAAGTCTTCTTCGAGCCCAGCTAAGATGTGGGAGACGATGTCATCCTCGTCCACCCTCTTCCTGGCTGCGATCAGTTCATCGCAGAGGGACCTGATTTTCCCAACGTACTCCGTGATGGAGGAGTTGCCCTTCTGCAAGTTGGCGAGGGCGATGCGGATGTTGGTGGTCTGGGAACGGGTGCGGGATGCAAGCATACCCTCAACCGTATTCCAGAGCTCGGCCGAAGTGTGACATGATGCAACCTGGATGGCTATCTCACGAGGGAGAGTCGTCAGAAGATATAAGAAAACTTGCTGATCTTTCGCGTACCAGGTTTGGAACTCCGGGTTTGCTGCCTTCGCCGTGGTCTTGCCATCGGACAAGGTTACGTCGATCTGCATCGGTGGTTGCGGCTGCTCGACGTCGAGGTACTTCTCCATCTGCGCCCCCCGAATGGCGGAGAGCATAGCCGCGCGCCACAGGGCTTGATTGCCCTTGCTGAGTTTCTCTGTGGCGGCGTGAGCAAATGGTGAGACAGGGAAGGAATTTGATGATGTCGCCATGGATGAGTTCGAGGGCAGCTCTAATTACCATGAAAGAAGAAGAAAGGCGTGGAAGTGTATACCTTCCTGGCAGGGACGCGTGCGTGTTAAATACATAGAGAAGATTACATCATGCGGCGCAGGTTGTTGCAAGACTTTGCCCCTACTCCAAGCTATACAAGATAAGGCTTGATCTATACTAACAACCTGCGCCAATTACAATATACACACTCAATAATATACGTGACAACATGTCACGTTTCTACAACTACTAGCCTACACTTTAACACTCTCATGAGTGCGTATAATCATATTGACGAACCTTGATAATGTGTCATATACATCATTCCTTTCACCCCACATATATGTTGTCGAGATGAAGGTGATTACTTGTCACCCTTGTTGGTATCTTGACCTCTCTTCTTGAAACTTGTGATTGAACTGCCAAACTATTTATAGCAGCGCGGCAGGCAAAAACTCTGACTTTGTCTAACATTTGTTGATGGTATAGTTGACTAGATTAAATAAGACAAATCGGTGTTTGGTTAGGCTTATATTCTTGTCTTTTACACTTGTTTATAAGCCAAAAAAGCATCTATTTATGGCTTTTGGCTTATACCATGATGTAACAATATTAGGCAAAAGTCAAAGTCAAAAACTCATAATTGGATGCCTTTTTGGCTTCTAAGCTAAAGTGTAAAAGCCAGAAATAAATCCAACCAACCCCCCCCCCCCCCCCCAACGTTAGATACATAAAGATCAAGTATTCCAGAACATAGATTTAGCCAACATTTGGGAATATAAAAAATGAACCAATAATTTATAGAATACTTACAACTGGAGTTAAGAATCATCAATCTGACCTGTTAAACAGTTAGAGAGATCTTAAGTTGCTAGTTTGACCAAAAAACACCCTAGATAATACCTCACGTGTTATTAAATACTCTCTCCATTTCATAATATAGTGCATATAGATTTTTTTGAAAAGACAGACATTGCAAACTTTGACCAAATTTATAGAGAAAATATTTATATACCAAATATATAAAATATGAAACTACATCTTATGATGAATCTAATGATATACGTTTGGCATTTTAAATATAAATCTTTTTCCACAAACTTGATCAAAAGTTTGTGTGGTTTGAATTTTCAAAAAAATCTATATGCACTATATTATGAAACGGAGGAAGTATGAACCACGGTTGTTCTCGCATGCATGGCTGCACAACTATCTCACATTGCTAATTCTCCCAATATCACCATGTGTACTATTTTTACTTCAAGTGGGCCTTCCACCTAGACAATTCCACTAGGTTCGTCGATTGCTATCAGTTTTCTATTTGATTATCTTCAACATGTCATTCTTCTTCTCTTGACGATCACAAGCTTGTTTGGAAGAGTCGTTACTTCATCCCCATCGCCTCTTGACTTAAGTGCAACTTGACAAGATCCATCATATATGCTTAAATTATTTTGATAACATCTCTAAGAATTTTCCGGCTTATGAGGAAAACCATCCATGCCGAGGATAGAACAAAACTCATACATGTGAAATTTGAAGGAAATGATTATTATTTTGGGTTTTTTAAGTTATTGTATGTGACACAAAGACCTTTCTTACATTATGTTAAAATAACTTAAATATTATGTTTATAGTTCTTAAAGTAATTTATTTAGCTTGATGTACAATAATTTTCTCCTAACTCATAAATTCTTATGTAATTTGTACTGAAAGATCCAGTTGTCCCGATCTTGTTCAGTGGCTTCCAGTAACATATTAAGTTTGCTGACTGACGCAACATGTGCTCGGATGAGTTGTCGTATTAAACCAAACCAACTATTCATTTCCTCCTTATAAAAGGAAGATAGTGTGAATACTTCTACAAATTGATCATATAGAGATTCCAAAAGAACCAAGTGTGAGTTTTAAGATTTATGTGATGATATTGACAAAAGATAGATGCAAATTTTTAGGCGTGAGAGGCATGGGGAACATAGTGATCACTACACTAAAATCTATTTTCCTGCTTTGCCTGCTCAGTTTCTAGATATGTTTGTAAGTCGGCACGCATCGCACTGCAAAGGCACATAGCAATGTCTCGATGGTGTTAGGTTTAGACTTTATCCATCGTGTGTAGACGGAATGTTGTGCTGGAGTGCAATGACGTACTCCTCCGTTCGGAATTACTCGTCCAAGAAATGAATGTATTTAGATGTATTTTAATTGTAGATACATCCATTTTTATGACAAGTAATTCCGAACGAATGGAGTATAAACCACCACCTCGCCTCTGGGTTTTTTCTTTTCTTGGGAGAGCCTCGCCTCTGGGTGCAAGTCGATCGTGGTCAAGGAAGAAGGTAGGCAGTGTGGGCTGAATGAGACATTCACTAGGTTAAGTTGACCGACCCCTTCTTCCCCTCAACTTACTTTCCTTGTGATGGTTCTCGGTTTATGTATCTAAAAAGGGATCTATGTCTCCAAGTAACATGCATACTGAATAATTATCCTTATTTTGCACACTGGGCTACCATTCCTGGTGGAATCAATTTGTGCAGGCTATTTTCCTTGACGCCTTATTTCACAGTAGCCTTCGTTTCTTTAGCGATTTCTTGTCTTGGTTGGTGTCTTCTCCTTTTCTCTTTACTGGCATGTTCAGCGGCAACAGTTGATTTAGTCATTTCCATTCATTATGCTAACAGTGCATCGAAGCAGATTGACGAGTGACGATGGAACTTGGAACCCAAGTTTTAATCCATTGGCTCAGCATTCAAATCATGCATCACGGACATCTTCATCAAGCAAGAAAAGTACAATAGCTACAGAAATAAAGTCCTATGGAAAAGGCACAAATACTCAAGGAAAAGCATTCGTGTTATGCAATAACTTAGCAGAGAATCATGCCTTAAAAGAGTATATATGAAAATAAATGCACTAGGAACACGTCAATATGAAATTTGGAGGGAGATATAATTATTTGTGGTTTTGGGCTTAGAGGTTTCTTTTACAATAAGTTACTGCAAGTTTTCCCGCAAAAAAGGTTACTGCAAGAGTTATTTTTATTAAGTTGGTGTTTCTTATTCTAGACAAATGTGCGGTAACTTTTCCCAAGCTGATAAATGATTGTAAATTTTTTGTATATGTAAATAAGAGCTGACTTCCTCATTTTCTGAAAATGAGGTCTAGCTCACTGAATCATTTTTTAATCCTCAGCCATTTTTGATTTCTCAGTCATGGTCCCCTGGAGGCGTGGATCCTATTGGACGGTACCCTAACTCAGCTCACCTACATAAAACTGGTTTCCATCAACTGTGCCATGCTGCACTGCCACAGGTTCTGGAGCTTGTTTTGTGAACAAGCGAGAACGGAAACCGATGTGGTATCGTGCAGACTTGAAAGAGATTCTCCAGGTTTTATTAAACCAGACCATACAAGCAAATCCCAATCCCAAAAGTTTAAATAAGAATACAAAGTGCAGAAAGATAAACCGGGATGATGTGTCATGTCAGGATTAGAAAGATCAAGCATTCCCGAGTATACCTCCGGGCAGCATCTGGAAAAATCTACATCACATAATTCACATGATACTGAACAAGTGTGATTAAGAACAATCAATCTGACCGGTTAGAGCGATCTAAAATTGCTAAGTTGACCAAAAACACGTATTTTTCTTTCTAATTTTGCGGCCTAGGACAGTTCAGATAACACCCAACAGGTGAACAGCTATCTCAAGTTGCTAGTTTGCCCAAAATCACCAGGTCTACTATTTTCATGTCAAGCGGGCTTTCCACCCGGACAATCCCATCAGACCCGTCGACTCCTACCAGTCTTCCTATAACTCCACGCATGCTGCCATTCATTATCTTGACCCTGTCGCTCTTCTTCGGCCTGATGATCTCGAGCTCGTCTGGAAGAGCTGTTACTTCATCCCCACTGCCTGATGGCCCAAGTGCGACACGGCAAGATCCATCCTGCAAGTTCAGATTCCCGGAGATGTTAACACCGCAAAAAGAAAACCAGCACCAAAGAAACATGTGGAGAAACAACTTCTGCATGCACTTGTAACAACCATAAATGAAGATTACATACCAGGAGCACTTCCTTCACCACACCATGGGTGGAACCATCTCCTCTGGACACATTGACGCAAACATCTGGCAAGAGCCAATTACTGCCGCCCTCATCCCCTGAAAGCATTTTGGCAAAAGGTATTTCACAGATGTGGACACAAAGTGCTGGTTTCAATCCCATCCCAGTTGTAGATGAAAGGGCAAGGGCAAACCTATCATTGGAGACATTGCGTCCATTCCAGCATTCCCTGGGGTCATTAGCTGGCCACCAGGGGTTCCAGGCAAATAAGAGGCAGGAATTGGGGTCATTGGTTGAGCACTAGGTGTTGGAGCGTTGAATGGAGCATCACCAAAGCCAGTTCCAGAGGTACTTTCCCACCCTGATCCAGGAGTGGGGGCATCAAAAGGCCTAGCTACTGGAGTTCCTGGCTGTGTGTAGAAACAGCAATACATTTCAGTAGCCAACACAAGGATAAACAATTTTCAAAGTTAACAAGAAGCACATGGAACCTGGTAAGCTGGACTGCTCCCCCAAGCGCCCCAAGTGCCACGATTTCCATCTTCCTGGTTATCCCTGGTCATAATTAACATAATCAGCGACCAAACAGACCAACAAAATTAATTCCAGTAACGTTTTAACACTCCACTTCGCAACAGACAAGGTTGAAATAATTTCACTATGGGGCAGGATAGAGGATACACAAAACATCTGAAGCTGCTTTATTCTAAATTTCAGGATTTCAATTCTGCAAGCCTAAGTAACCAATTTGTTCTCCAAAGAAGTATACCAACCTCGGTGGACTCATTGGTGCCCAGGCTTGATTATGCATAGGAGTTTGCGATCCATCACAAATTGGTGTCGCTGCGCAAATTCAAATAACTTGTTACCATGGAAAAGGGGAATAAGAAACAGTACATGGTACAATGAAATGAATGGCACAGAAATAGGCGATGTGATAGGCATCTGAACAGGAGAGGGCAAAAATGAACAATTAGCACCAAAATGATTTGCAGATCAAATGGGTGAATGACGCAAGAGAGCCAAAGTGGCAATATAATGACTATTCAACTTCAAGTACAGAGAACACAAGAATTATTTTGATGTAGGTGCAACTATAGTATTTCCCTCCTTTTCTAAATGTATGGTATTTCAAATTCACGGAAATTAGAAGTCACTGTAGATAGTGTGTAATACAATACTATAATAAAACGTCTTAGCAACATATGTGATAGAAAAAGTGATCTAGGTAATCTCAAATTGAACCATAACAAAGAATGTAAGTAAGCACACCTCCAGGTTCTCGCATTGGAGTTTGAATAGGATACAACGGCGTTCGAGATGGGTGCATAGGTGTTTCACTGCCCAATGAATAACGAGATTCACTGCCAATACAACTGGTCAGCAAATGAGAAAATGGTACCAAACAGCTTGTTAAATATGGTTGATCAAAAAGAAATTTACCGGAATGGTGTCCCAACATTCGCTGTGTCAGCAATATCCTCTCTCTTAACTATATGTTTGCAGCAAGGTTAGTCGTCAACAGTAGACAGACAACAACAATTGTGACAAAAATTATTCACCTGTGACAATCTTCATAAGTGAATCAAGCTCCACACGCACGAGTGCACCATTCACTTCTTTAACACGGCCACGATATCCTTTGTAGGGACCAGATTTAATTTTGATGCATCTACTCACCAAGGCATCATGCCCTCTGCCACCACGACCACCTCCTCCAAACCTTCCACCAGCTGTGTTAGATAGGAGGGGAGTGAATTATTACATCAGCATAAAGTAGTGTAAGTAATAGACTTCGCACAAGATGCAGCTGACTAAAACTAATGGCAGAGATAAGGAGCATCCAAACTATCAATATTCATACAATTCATGTAAGGTCCTCTCGGCGGAAGCCCTCCAGGAGATTGCAAGATCCTTGCTGGAGATCTAAAAGCACCAAGCCGTGGATCTGCTGTATCAACACCCTGCAAAAACAAGTAAACTGAAGATATGATGGCATGTTCTAGGTACCAATAAAATTTAATTGAGATAATCAAAGCACAGACCATCCTGCTGCTGTTGACAACCGATCCCCCAACAAGGACACACGATTGTGCTTTTGCACAGATAAAGCCTGAATGTTCAAGGTAGTGGCGGTCATGTATAAAACATATCCCTTTGTGTATATGTTCCACAGGTCCTTGCTTTCCCTAATGTGAACATAAAAAGAAATGTTTGTTAGCCTGTGATAAGAAGATTAAATTGAGACAACAGAATAAGTAGACATTGTGAGAGAAATAATCAAAACACGAGATAACAGGCAAAATGTACACACCTTGCATGGCCCCTCAATGACCCTGACAATATCCTTAGTTGACACCGTGTTATTCTTGCTATCTTTTGCAGATGTGCGCCGATCAATTTTGTATTTTATTTCTCTCAGTTTCACAAGCACCACTTCAGGTTTATCAGGCACTCCTTTGAGAACCTAATTATACAAAAGGGTCAATACATATAACTATACATACAAGACAATCAGTCAGATGAATATTTAGACAGTTCTGCTTGCCTGAAATGCTTCGCTTTCCACCCTTACAATCACACCAAATGATAAATTGCTGAAAAGTGAAGAAATGGGATAAGTTGTTTCGTAGCCGTTAGACATGATGGGAAGCAACCTCACTAAAAATTCTGGGCTTACTCAAGAAGGACAAGATCATGCAGTTCATAATCACCAATTCTGGTAAGCCCCGTCGTGACCTCAGAACTCTCCACAACATGATCTGCAAACACACGGATCTGCAGTCACAAAAAAGAGTTAAACATACTACAAAATATGTTTAAATAAAGCAATTTCCAATAGATGCACAGGTTTACCAACAATTGCTCACATGTTCTTTGCTTGTGTCAGATAAAATGGTCAAGACATGTCCTTCCACTTTAACTACCATGCCTGTCACACCTTCTTGAACACCAAAAACCACTTTTACATGGTCCCCGGGATTGAAATATTTGCAGAGATCTTTCTCACTGAAGGCAAGTGTTTTCTGCATGTTACAAAGAGATGTTTAAATTTTCTAGTCCAGTTGATGGTAGTATAATAAATTCACTGCAAGTAATTACCGGAAGATCAGATCGTGTTGGTCGGATGTGAACAATAGAATCCTCTACTTTCTCCACACAGCCCCTTATGTCCTTGAGATCACCTTTAACAACAACTACAGCATCGCCTTTCATAAAATGTCCCTTCTTCCTGCTGAGTGTGGACAATCTAGCCACATCTTCATTCACGTCATCACCAACCCTCCCGAATTTCTCCAATTCATCAAGTGATGGCTTAACATTCTGTGTGCTGATTGATTTTATCGAGACTTTTTTGCGCAAGAAACCATCTTCAAATTTTAAAGCGCCAACCATCTCAAAGTATTCCCCAGAATCTCTATCTCTCCTCCGTTCTACAGGAATGTTCATCTCCCTGTGTTCATTTAAGTTAGAAAAAAGAGGAGACAAGATACATAAATAAATAAAACTGAACTATCATTTGATAGTGAAAGGATGAAAAGCATTAAGCACCTCGCCTCGTCGGTACTAAATAACCTTGGCGGTGGAATAAACGACTTCTTCTTTGCAACCTTAAGACCTTTCTGACAATACAAAAGTCATATCATGCTAAGTCATCCAGCAAGCAAGCACAATACGAAGTATAAACACGCATTCTACCAAGAAGATAGATTGATAATTAAGAAGTCCTTCAATAAGTTAAAAGCTGCTAATTCAATTTTTGGACACAGCAGTGCATGGAACTTGTGAATCATATGGGAAAGAGAACCCAAACTTGAAGTACTATGTTCACAGCGGATGCAAGACGATATATAAAATGGCATGTCAATGAGCTCAACCCACTGATAAAAGCGTATGTTACGTTGAAAGGTGACAGGTAGAAAATCACGATGAATGGCAACTAGCATAACTTACCAATTTATCTGTCAAAGCTTGTAAATCTAATCTAGGAATGAGCTTCACAGTAACCTTTTGGCGCACATCATCAACTTCGACAACCTGGGGATAATCAAAATAAATAACTGGGCAATTGACAAATATATACTAGCAACAACCAGGGAAACAATGATGACCATACCTTAGCAAGATCCCCTTTATATATACCAAGCTTCAACCTGACCCATGTATCTCTTGAAAGATCAGCAGACTTACTCGTGACAGAGAGAACATCAGTCATTTCTTTTGTAGGAACCAGAAGTATTTTTGCTGAAGAAAAGATGTTCCGCAGACCTTTGCAAGCCTGCAATGAAGTTTAGTTAACATCCCTTATCAAGAAGACTAGAAAGCAATTTACGCACTGGTTACCTCCTTGACATGGGCTTCTTTCTCTGCTTCAACATAAATGTAATTCTTTAGGTGTTCCAATGCAACGACGGACTTAATCTGGAGATCTTGCCTATCAATGAACTTTTGCATTAGACAAAGGGCTGTCTCTCGCTCATGTCCAATCTGACGTCATAATAAGAACAACAATGAGATTCAAATGGTACAATGAACAAATAGCAGAGCTGAGGCAAGGGCTTAATTTTCCTAGAACTTGCAACCTACCGCACATTTCACCATCCAGAGCTTTGGATCCTTCACTGATGGCAGGAGAGCTTGCTGTTCAACCTCGGTTAGACCCTCTTCATCAAAATCAGAGTGTGATTGCGTTCTATATTTCCATTTTAACATCTCTTCCAAGTTCTCCATATCATCTGCATCATCCATTGGATTTGGATTGAAATGACGTCTAGAACCCCTTTGCACATCCTCGTCAGGATTATCAGCCCGAGCATCATCAATAAAACCTGCCGAAAAGCAAAGGAGCGTAAGTCACGTCATTAACACAAATAGTCTTGCTTTTGCATACTACACAACTCAACCCACAGATAGGCAAGCACAGAAATTTTTTAATCCGAAAGTGAAAGTAAAAATGTTATACTTGAATGGCAGAAATAAACATCCATGTGAACATAACTCAGGACCAATGGCAAGAGTACATAGAAACTGCAGTTGATGATCGACTAAACATCAAATTCTGCACCATCAAATCTTAAGAAACATAATGGTTACATTGAGCTTGAAGTAACAAGAGTATATCAAAAAATTACATAAAAGTACCATCTGGGCATCGAAACCAAAACTCTTGATCATATATAGGTCCCTAGTAATTTCTGGAGGATATGATTATGTCCATCATCATGACTACAATGCTGGTTTGGAAAGAGCCAGACAGTTGATTGTAACAACAATTTCCCAGGTATATCCTGGGTAGGTCCAGCCATAAGTGGCAGGAAGTAACAAGTTTTAATGGAACATGGACTTTGGTCCTTCACTCCATAGGATCTCCCATTTATGGCCAAATTACGAAATTAACACAGTTCGCACTAAATTCCACTGATGGTTCACAACAGGAAAGTAAGAAGCATTGCATAAAACATTGCCACTGATGGTTCACATATGGTTATCGAACCTAGCCAGCATTGAAGCAACAATAGAATGTAACTCAAGCCGGATTGACCGTCAAACAACCCAACTAAGCACCCTCGGCATTTGTAACAGGGGTAGTGAGTCCCAAATGCAGGCATGGTCGAGGTTAATCAAGGGAGGGAACTAGCATCGGCGATCACAGAAATCCTCGATACTGTAGAAATGCTGCGTAACCAACGACTGGGAAGCAAAAATCCTACACGAAATCGTCACTAGCCCCGGCGAATTTGGATACGGGAAACTAAACCTGATAGCGATTCTGCTACCCCGGGTCCAGACGCCGGCGTACGGCCGGTAGGGCAAGCGGGCACTCACCTTCCTCGTACCCGTCCTCCTCCTCCTCCTCGCCGTCGTCGTCGTCGACCTGCGCCATGTCGTCGATCAGGATCGACCGCTTCCTCTTGCTAGGCCGGCGGCCGCGGCCGCGGCCGCCGCCCTCCTCGTAGTCGTCGTCATCCTCGTCCTCGTCCTCCTCCTCCTCCTCCTCGTCCTCGCTGGCCGCGTCGTCGATGAAGCTCGCGACGCCCGAGCCCTTCCCCCCGCCGCCGCGCGACCGCTTGCCGCCCCTCTCCTCCACCTCCGACTCGTCGGCCTCCTCCTCCTCCTCTACCTCCTCGAACTCCTCCTCCTCCTCCTCGCGGCCGCGGCGCGACATTGCGGCGGCTAGGGTTTCGAGCGAGCCCTCGTCGCGGCGCGCTGCGGCTGGGAGGGTGGCCCCGCGTGGCAGGGCGGAACCCTCGAGAGTCGACGCGAGAGGCGATTGAGGCCTCGGCGGAGCGTGGGTTGGGGTGGGTGGGTGCGAGCAAGCGAGCGAGAGCGAGGAGCGTTTTCGATTGCCGGCAAGGCGAGAGGGTATTTAGCGGCGAAACCGACTTATATCGAGGAGGAACGCTGAGTTAATTTTCCTTGGGTGGGCCGGGCCGTACATCCGCCGTGCGCGCTTAGGATTGATGATGATTAATTTGGTCAGGCTCGTACAATTTATTTATCGCTTAGAGCAAGACCTACGAACCCTCGCGATGGGCCAGCCCACGATCGCTAGAGCTCACATACTTGAGATAATGTTTTGAAAAATGTTAATCATACATTCGAATTTTTCTAAATGTTTATAGAAAATATGATGACCATGTCTATGTAAAATGTATACAATAATATACAAACTGTGGAAAAAGTTGAACATGTATTTAAAATGTTGATCAAGATTTGAAAAAATATTAAACAAGTATTTACGAAATGTTAATCAAGCATTTAAAAGATGTTAAATGTGTATACAAAATATTGAAAATGTAATAACAAATGTTTATTCGCAATTTAAAATGTTAATTAATATATATTTTTTAACAATGTGTTAAAAAGTGTAACTTGTATTTAAAAAATGTTAAATGTGTATAAAAATGTTTACCGTGTATTCTAAAAATGTTAACATTATATTGGAAATATATTAATCTAGAATTTGAAAAAATGATGTTAAATGTGTATAGAAAAGATGTTGACCATGTGTTCAAAAAATGTTAATCTGGTATTTGAAAAATATTAATATCAGTTTTCACATGTACTAAAAATATATTGGATAAATAACGAAAATGTGTATAGAAAAACAATGAAGCCCAAGAGAAAACAAAGAAAACTTATATCGAGGGTATTTAGCGGCGAAACCGACTTATATCGAGGAGAAACGCTGTGTTAATTTTTGTTGGGTGGGCCGGGCCGTACATCAGCCATGCGCGCATAGGTTGTCTGATTAATTTGGTCAGGCTCATACAATTTATTCGGGCGCCCTGTGTCTCGCTTAGAGCGTCACCTACGGAACCCTCGCATCAAGGCAACTCGAGATGGCCCAGCCCAGGTGTGCTGGAGGCCACATCCTCATTTTTTTTTCATCTTTTGTTTTTATTTTTATATTTAGTTTTATTTTACAAAAATATATTTGACATAATGTTTTGAAAAGTGGTAAATGTGAATAGAAAAAATGGTGAACATGCACACGAAAATGTATACAAAAAATATACAATTTGTGAAAAAAAATGTTCATGCATTTAAAAGAATGTTAATCAAGCTTTTGAGGAGGTGTCGTGTTGTAATTTTCCTAACCTAGCAGCCGCCACGAGCCACGCAACTAGAGAGGTGATCTTCTTCCACTGATCTCAGCCGTCCAGGGCGCTGGCCCCCTCTCCCTCCGGCTGCTGCTCCGGTAGAAGGAGGGAGGTGAAGGAAATATGCCCTAGAGGCAATAATAAAGTTGTTATTTATATTTCCTTATATCATGATAAATGTTTATTATTCATGCTATAATTGTATTAACCGGAAACTTAGTACATGTGTGAATACATAGACAAACAGAGTGTCACTAGTATGCCTCTACTTGACTAGCTCGTTGAATCAAAGATGGTTAAGTTTCCTAGCCATAGACATGAGTTGTCATTTGATTTACAGGATCACATCATTAGAGAATGATGTGATTGACTTGACCCATTCCGTTAGCTTAGCACTTGATCGTTTAGTATGTTGCCATTGCTTTCTTCATAACTTATACATGTTCCTATGACTATGAGATTATGCAACTCCCGAATACCGGAGGAACACTTTGTGTGCTACTGATAACCCACAAGTGTAGGGGATCGCAACAGCTTTCGAGGGTAAAGTATTCAACCCAAATTTATTGATTCGACACAAGGGGAGCCAAAGAATATTCTCAAGTATTAGCAACTGAGTTGTCAATTCAGCCACACCTGGATAACTTAGTATCTGCAGCAAAGTATTTAGTAGCAAAGTAGTATGATAGTAGTGGTAACGGTGACAAAAGAGTAATGAAAGCAAAAGTAATATTTTTGGTATTTTGTAGTGATTGTAACAATAGCAACGTGAAAGTAAATAAGCGTAAACCAGTATATGGAAAGCTCGTAGGCATTGGATCGGTGATGGATAATTATGCCGGATGCGGTTCATCATGTAACAGTCATAACATAGGGTGACATAGAACTAGCTCCAATTCATCAATGTAATGTAGGCATGTATTCTAAATATAGTCATACGTGCTTATGGAAAAGAACTTGCATGACATCTTTTGTCCTACCCTCGCGTGGCAGCGGGGTCCTAATGGAAACTAAGGGATATTAAGGCCTCCTTTTAATAGAGAACCGGAACAAAGCATTAGCACATAGTGAATACATGAACTCCTCAAACTATGGTCATCACCGAGAAGTATCCCGATTATTGTCACTTCGGGGTTGTCGGATCATAACACATAATAGGTGACTATAGACTTGCAAGATAGGATCAAGAACACACATATATTCATGAAAAAACATAATAGGTTTAGATCTGAAATCATGGCACTCGGGCCCTAGTGACAAGCATTAAGCATAGCAAAGTCATAGCAACATCAATCTCAGAACATAGTGGATACTAGGGATCAAACCCTAACAAAACTAACTCGATCTACAAAAAAAAGACACATCCGTGACATTTTGGGCCGAACAAAAAAAATTTATGTCATACATATGACACTTCTATGACGATAATTGTGACAAAACCGGTATCATCATAGATGTGATGGGCTCCTACTTCTATGACAAAAATCATGATGAAAATGGGATTTTCGTCTGGCGGGCGGAGACGCAGCTGCATGACATTCTTTGGGCCGTCCATGACGGAAAAAACCGTGGTAGAAGCGAGGGAGGAAAATTTGGGAAGTTGTCGGTTCTGGTGGGAGGTCGGGGCGGCGATCGCGTTTCTCTCGTGACGTCTGCGTGTGTGTGCGGGCGTTGGCTCTAATCGAACCCGAAGCGAGGCATTGGGCTCTAATCAACCCGGCGATTGCCTGCGAGCTACGCGTTCTCGAACCCGGCGATCGATCGATGGTCGTTAATCGAACCCGATGGGCGATTCGCCGTTCTTGCTGCTAATCAAGCCGATCGATTGGATGAACAGATGGCGTTGCGGGGGGTGGATGAGCGATGGCGGTGGCGTTGCCTCTAGATGAACATGACCCGTGGTGTGGAGGGCTGGATGAGCGATGAGCGGTGGAGGGTGGTCGTGGAGGGTGGTTGAACAGGACCCGTGGTGTGGAGGGCTGGATGAACAATAGACGGTGGAGGGTGCCCGTGGAGGGTGGTTGAGCGATGGCCGGTGGAGTAGCGGCGGAGGCTGGATGGAGGCTGGATGAGCAGGAGCCCGTGGAGGTGGAGGAGGTCGACGGTGGAGATGAATAGTATCCGTGGAGTCCGTTTTGCGATCGCCACACCCTCCCGATGAACAGGACCCCGTTTGACCCTAGCGCTCCAACACAAGTCTGTTTGACCGTATGTCCGTTTTGCGGTATGCCACACCCCTCCCGATTAACAGGACCCCCGTTTCGACCGTAGGAGGTCCGTTTCCTCCGTTTTGCGGTACGCCACACCCCTCCCGATCAACAGGACCCCCGTTTCGACCGTAGGAGGTCTGTTTCCTCCGTTTGCGGTACACCACACCCCTCCCGATCAACAGGACCCCTGTTTCGAACGTGGCCAGTCGAACACAAGGCTGTTTCCTCCGTTGTGCGGTACGCCAGGCCTTGTTTCCATCGCCTGTTTCGTCCAAGCCCTCCCGATGAACACGACCACGCATTCCGTTCCGACCCAGACGGTTGGCTCCCCATGAACACGACGACGACGCTGTTTCTCCATTCCGACCCAGCCATGTACATATGTGTGAGTAGGCGTTCGAGACCCTGACCGTATGTACGTACGTGGTTGTATTTTCTTTCTTGCACCCTCGCCGTTGTACGTACGTGTACATGCTACGTGCGCGCCTCTACTACGACACGTGCGCGCCTCTACATCTACGACACGTGCGCGTATCTACATCGACCAGTATGTACGCATACGTTCGCGCCGAAATGACAACGCTTCGTGCGCTTCGACCGGATGGGTCCCGTATCGAGCACTTCCTTGCGTGCGAAGATGTTGCTGATGGGTCCCAGCGATCGAAGCGAATCATTTTTTTGCGGACACACTTCCTTGCGTGCGAAGATGTAGCTGGTGGGTCCCAGCCGTCGGGGCGAATCGTTTTTTTGCCGGGACGCACTTCCTTGCGTGCGAAGATGTAGCTGGTGGGTCCCAGCGATCGAAGCGAATCATTTTTTCGCGAAATCGGTGGCCCGTCCGGTGGGTCCCGCTGTCGGTGGAGGAATAATTATTTTGCGCGTAATAAGGAGGCACTTCCTTGCTGCGGCCGTGGACCCGGCTGTCGGCCTCTCCACGTCTGATCCACGTTTAATGGAAGCCATTCCTTGACCACCTTGACCACGCCGCACCGAGAGCACCGAGGCGGTGGACGGCGGCGAGCCTAGGAAGGGACGACGCGAGCGGGGAAGACGCGCGATGGATGCCCATGCATAGAGGAGTATGAGGTTTCACTCGTTCGCTGCGGTGTGAGGCTACCGTCACCGCAGAATAACGAGGGTGTGGGTGAGTAGAGGATGGCTCGGCGATGGTGGGAGTAGTAGGGGCGGTGAGGCCTCCGCCGCATCGCAGCCGACCACGGAGGCAGGAGCACGAGGCACGACCGGCGCTGGTTTGGGCGGCCGGAGCAAGAAGACCGAGAGGTTGAAGAAGCACTACGGCCGTTGGATTGACATCGTCACGGTCCTTTGGAGCTAGAATCGTGCATATTGACTAAGTTGACAAAGCCCTCCTTCCCGTCAACTTAGTAGGCCCTAAGTCAGCCTGCCACTATATTGGGTCCCAGCTAACGGTAGGAGTATTCATTTTTTGTGCGTAATAAGGAGGCACATCCTTGCGTGCGAAGATATAGCTGGTGGGTCCGAGCTGTCGGCGGTGGTAACGTTTTTTCGCGAAATCTGAGGCCCTTCGGTGGGTCCCGATGTCGGTGGAGGAATCATTATTTTGCGCGTAATAAGGAGGCATTTCCTTGCGTGCGGCCGTGGACCCAATTGTCGGCCTCTCCACGTCTGATCCGCCGGATGCATTGGGTTGTTGACCACGTTGACCAGGCCACGCCGAGAGCACCGAGGCGGTGGACGGCGGCGGGGCCTAGGAAGGAACGACACGGAGGCAGGGAAGACTCAGCAGTTGTTTCCCAGCGGAGAATCTGACTGAGCGAGGGTTTACTGGTTCGTCTGCCGTCACGGAGAAAAACAGCGGTGTGGGTGAGTAGAGGATGGCTAGGCCAGCGATGGAAATGCGGTGGGGTGGTGAGGCCTGCTGGCGGCAAGACAACCGGCCATGGGGAGGAGGAGCGAGCAGTCCATTGGCGCTTGTTTGAGCGGCTGGAGCAGGAAGAGCAGAGATTGAAGAAGCACGACGGCCGTTGGATGGCCATCCAACAGTCACTGCTTGTGCGTCAACCTTTTTTTTAGGAAAGCCTCAAATCTGTGGAAAACAGCATACAACCCATCTTCCATTATTTCTAATAATTTAAAGCCCATTTGCTAATTCTTAAGGTTTTTTTGGAGCCCATATTCTTTTTGTTAGCATTACAGCCCATACTGTGGCCACGGTTAAAAAAATATACGAAATTTTGCATATTTCGGTGCGGTCCGAACTGTTTTTAATCCCGAAATTTTGACTCACATTCAAACTGATTTTAAAAATAAATGTATATCAATATAAAATCCAACAAATTCTCCACGCATAAAAATTAATGTAATTTAAAATCTCAAAATGAAAAAAAAGATATTTGAAACTAATTGCCGGTTTGATGTGTTTTAAAAATGTACAGCCCATTTCTCATTACTGATGGGCCATTTTCTCGGCCAGCCGAATGAAAGCTCTCCTCGTCTTGAAAGATTTGCAGCCCAACAGGCCTGACAAAGCGACTTACTTGGCAAATAACAAAAAACTGGGTTGTGGCCGTGGACCCAGCTGTCAGCCTCTCCACGTACAGTACTCTTCCGATGGAAGTCGTTCCTTGACCATATTGACCATGCCTTGCGCTGAGCACCACCACGGTGGGCGACGGCGAGGCCTAGGAAGGGATGACGCGGGAGCCGGGAAGACGCGGCGGTGGAAGCCAGCGGAGAGAGAGTCTGAGGTTCACTGGTTCACTGCGGTGTGAGGCTGCCGTCGCCGCGCAGGCTGGCCATCGGTGGGAATAGTAGAGGCGGTGAGGCCTCCGCGGCAACCTGACCCGCCCACGAGGCGGGAGCATGAGGCACGACCGGCGCTGGTTTGGGCGGCTGGAGCAAGAAGACCAGAGGTTGAAGAAGCACTACGGACGTTGGATGGACATCGTCACGGTCCTTGGAGCTAGAATCGTTCATATTGACTAAGTTGACAAAGCCCTTCGTCCCGTCAACTTAGTAGGCCCTAAGTCAGCCTCCCACCAAGGTGGGTCCCAGCTAGCGGGGAGTATTCATTTTTTGTGCGTAATAAGGAGGCACTTCCGGTGGGTCGAGCTGACAATGGGGGGCGTTTTTTGCGAAATCGGTGGCCCGTCGGTGGGTCCCAGCGATCGAGGGCAAACGTTTTTTCCCAAAATCGGTGGCCCGTCGGTGGGTCCCTGCCGTCGATTGGAGGAATCATTATTTTCCGCGTAATAAGGAGGCACTTACTTGCTGCGGCCGTGGACCCACCGAGACTCTCCACGTCTGATATACTTCCGATGGAAGTCGTTCCTTGACCACGTTGACCTCGCCGCGTTCCGTTGCATGCATGCGTCCATGGGCGTGGTGCGTCCCCTGTCGACCTCTCACGTCGAGTCATCTTCCGATGACTCTCGGTTGTTGACCACGTTGACCACACCGTGCGGCGCGCCAGTGGAACGACCGGAGATGGGGAAGGCGGGCGGTGGAGTCGCGAGATGGAGAGGTGGGAAACTTCACTGGTTGGTCTTGGCGGCAAGACAACCCGCGGTGCATGGGAGGCAGGAGCAAGAACAGAGGTTGAAGAAGGAGCACGGCTGTTGGATTAACATCCAACGGTCCAGCTGCTAGAATCATTTGTTGATTAAGTTGACAAAGCCGTGCGTACCGTCCGCTTAGCAGGCCCACAAGTCGATCACCAAATCGCGGGTCCCGGTATCAGCGGGATGAATAATTTTTTCGCAAAACAAGGAGGCACTTCCTTCCATGCGAAGATACAGCCGTGGGTCCCAGCTGTCGGTGGAGAAACATTTTTCAGCTTAATAAGGAGGAACTTTCCTTGCGTGCGACCATGGACCTCGTGGGTCCCGGCCGTCGAGCTCTCCACGTCTGATCCTCTTCCGATGACTCGTTTGTTGACCACGCCGCACGAACACAGCGAGGCGCTGGGCGACAGCGAGGCCCGGGACGGAAACGACTTGGAGATGGGAAAAGCGGCGGTGGAGTCGCAGATTGAGAGGAGGAGAAGGGTTATAACTGGTTACATTGCGGCGTGGGGCTGTAGTGCATGGAGAATAACGGGAGGTGTCGAGGGTGGAGGGATAGCCTGGCGGCGGTGGGGTAGCGCTTCGCGCGATGCATGCTAAGCGAGCCGCTAGCCACGGAGGCCGGACCAGCGGTCCCGCGATCTTTGGAGGAAGAAGACGAGAGATTGAAGGTGCATGCGGCCGTTGGATATAAATCCAATGGCTGTGGATGACACAATCATTTGTTGACCAAGTTGACAACGCCCTGCATAGGCTTCGACCTATTGGCCCACATGTCAGCCTGCAAAAATGTGGCATATATTTAACCCATGTTTTCTAGAATGTACAGTCCATTTGCTGGGCTGGGTGAACAAATAATTTCGCGTCAATCAGGCCCATTTATATTTTCTAAGAAATCCCAGCCCATTTGCACTTCCTTGAAATACACGTATTAGGTGGGCTCGTTATATATATAATGTTATGTTAGAAGGAGCAATTAATATCAAAGAATAAACCAGAGGCACATATATATATATATATATATATTAAGAAATTAGCGAGTTATTGCTCAAAATAAAAATGAGCGTTATTATTAAATTGGTCCTTAAAATCTTACATAGCTTTTGTATGCAATCACCAGGATTTTCCTTGCACGTGAGTCAAAAACAACCAGGATTTTCCGTTAAACATTTACTTTTATAAGTTAATAACACGTGGGATGTTTTTATAATGTATATATAAGTCTCTATAAAATATACGATAATAGTAATAATATAAATATATATAATGTGGTTAGAAGGGAAAACATAAATTGGACACAACATTACTTTTATAAGAGACCTGCGTTTTATACCCGACGGTAGGCATACTAACAAGTTCACACACAAATACAACAGAAAAGGTAAACATTCATATCAAACTCAGGTTCACAGGACACGTTCATATTCATAGCCAACATTCACTATCAACAACTCAAAAGATTCATATATACACAAGCTCAGCATATCTATGCATCCAAATGATTGATAGATCACACGACAATATTCATACATAATTCACAAAAAGATTCAGATATACACATGTTCAGTATGTTTATGCATCCAAATGATTGAGATCACAGCCAATATGATCCATGGACGAACTTTAATTACCTAGGGTACAGACTGGTAAATGGTGTTCAATCGGAGGTACTTCTTGCTAAAATTAGTTCTTGTGCGAGTAAACTTTTGAGTACATAAGAGGCAGCCTGAGACAATCTGAACTTTGCTTGTAGGTTTATCCTCAAATAGTGGCCTCGTGTTGAGGGAGGTTTGAGCAACTTGGCCACTACTTTCATCCAACTAGTTCTTGGCTCATCTTGGTCACATATCTGCCAAAATTCTACATTGCAAGCGAGAAAGGAGGTGGTTGAAAAATGAACCACCCAAATTTTTGTGCAGTTCAACTGAAATGGAGCATCCTTGGCGTGCGAGACTGATTAAGTGCGAGATGAATATCTGCGTCAACCAACATGCGGAATCTTTAGACTCCATGCCATATAGTTCGCTACCATATGTGCCGATAACCAAAAGGCACAAGTTGGGACCAAAAACTGGACTGCGTTTTTACGGGCTATGCACCAAGCAATACTTTGGCGTTCACTCTCCTAATACTTGGAGTTTGACAATTGGTTGGCGCGGTTGATACTCGAATGAATATAGGCACTTCTTGTCAACATCATCCGTGATAGCCCTTTAAGTAAAAGGTGCGCGATTCTTAGCCGTCTGGATATAATCCAACGCTATTACTTCGGAGTTTCTTGATTTTCTGACAGATTTCAATCTTCTTCTTATGTGCTTTGTGGATTTCATGTTGTCCTTTGAACTCTTAGCCTTGGCAATCACTGTTTGATTGTCACAGTTCATAAGGACAGCCGGCACTGGTTTATCAACCACCGGCAAATCCATCAAAAGCTCTCGAAGCCATTCTGCTTCGACGCATGATGTGTCTAATGTTGTGAGTTCTGCTTCCATAGTCGATCTGGTTGTCTGAGTGAACTTTGGAGTACATAGCAGCAACATAAGTACCTGTCCATCTGATCATTTTGTGCAGTTCTACTGAAATCACCCGATGTAATGATTTGCCTGCGAGTTCAGGCTCCAAATTACTCCTTTATGAAATCGGCAAACAGTAGCACAATACCAAATTACCAATACATATGACAGGCACAATAATCAGGATAAAGACCAGTACCAACCTGTGTGAGGTAGCATATCAATTACTATTTCCTTTGGTTGGAAGCGAGATAAATAGCGGTGACATCAAAGGAAGAAAGCAAGCGGAGATTAGCGGTGACAAGAAAGGACGGAAGCTATCGAGGCAATGAAGCACCCAAAGTTTTGTGCAGTTCCACCAAAATCGAGCATCCTGTTGGCACATATATTGAGAGAGTGAGATTCTTGTAATAGTGGGACTAGTTGATGAAACATACACTAACAAATAGAAGCACCCTCATTATCTTAATGGGTAAAGTTAGCAACATAGTAGTCTTGCTTAAAGAGAGGTATTAGTTTATTTAATCGGTGCCAATTAGCTCAACTCAACACTCAAAGCATTGCCATTTATCATAGGTTGCAAAACTTTAGCGTGCAAAGATAAAGGAGTTTCTCATGACATGTATACGATACAAATAGAGATGACAACAAACTAATATGGATGAAGGCCTTAGGCCCGTACCAACTGAGAAAAAAGCTTATTCATGTAGTCCCATAAGAGATGATAAAGCACTCACTGGAATCACACAATAGTATATATTTTGTGCACTTCAAATGTATGGTTGAAATCACTCTTGTTTACCGATCTTTGGGATTATATCGAAAGATTATCAAGAACTTCCAGCGAGTTAAAGCACTTGGCTGGGATACAGATTCATTGTATTGTCTTGTGTAGTTCCACTAAAATGTATGATTGGCACAACATGATCTCTGTTTGCACAAGTAGGAACAAGGTGAAACCTTCATTAGCTTAGTGAGAAAGGATAGGAAGACATTAGCATATTACTCAAATAGTAGCATCAAATTCATGATGGACAATCATAAAACATTGCCTCATTGAACCAATGGCAATAAATTGACATGCAAAACAATAGCACTATTATGTCATGACACTAATAATATTCCTCCTGCTCCACCACATGATTCACCTCCATAGACAAACATACACACGTACATGATTCAGCATAGGGTCCTACTAAAGATTTGTTTAACTCCAACAGGAAAATTAGGCAGTAATAAATTAGTGGTACTTAAGTACTCCTAATTAATTAAGTGAGACAGCAGAAGTGGAAGGGCTCCCTGGAGGATCGTCTCACATGTAAGGTAGTCGTTGCCGGAGCCCTTGAATGGCCTCGACTGAGGCCTCTGGCTTCAGCAAGATCGCCTTGGCACTGTTTATTCTTCTTCTTCTTCCTCTTCATGCTTTGTTTCTCTTTCTCCTCACCAGTTGGTGAAACCAAGTACATGATTGGCCTTCTAATTCAGAATTGGTTTTGTCGGTGAGGAGTACAAGTGTACTAGTAAAAACAGCATTATTTTCTCATGGCGGTCGGAAAATAGAGATGAACACATGCATTAAATATCATTCTTACCTAAAGGAAGGTTATGGCGCCAATATGGATGATGAGGATTGGAACACAGATCTCCCTTTGTGCAGTTCCACCAAAATGAACCAACTGTTCCATTCGACATTCGAGTTAAACAACACAAAAGTCACTTCTTTTAAGAAGAGTTTTGTGCAGTGCACCAAAAGGTCTAACACAACCAGGTGAATTGGATATCCTGTTTGCACAAAAGGCATAGAGGAAACAGTCGAGTCTCAAACAATTACAGGCAAAAACATTTGGCTAAACTTGTCATGGCTTATAACGATGGCATGGCTTCATTTTACCGGGACATTAGATTAAGAACAGCTGGGGACGGTGGGTGCACCAGAGTCCAGGCACCATGTACGTAAATAGGGGCATAAAGTGGTGATTCATAGTTTGTTGCCCGAGAAACAAACATCCAAGAAACATATCTGGGTTGGTCCCATTTTGTTCACTCTAGCCACCTACTCCTATGTGTGGATAGCAAATCTAGTCCTGGTCATACCACTTTGTGTACAGCGTTACCCCTATATTTCCCTTTTAGACCAAGAGACCGGTTGGATGACCATCTGTACTACTTTCACCCCTTTCCTTCCTGTTTGTACCAAGTCCGATGTACATACTAAATTCCCCACCCCACTTTATTTCTTGTTTGAACCAAGTACAAGATTCGACTCCATGAAGTAGCTCTACCTCTAACAATAGAAGAAAAAAAAAATGTGAAGTTGGACCATCCGATCGAGAGGGGCTGAGAGGTAGAAAATGATGCACATGCAGCGTCGTGGCGAGCTGGGGAAGTAGAGCTAAAGCGGTTTCGAACGAAGATATACACGAAGGTCGTCGGGATGTGGATAGGTGGGCGGCGGGAGGCGGATCCGCCCACGAGCAGCGATGAAGGGATCGGAGGACCTCCCGCGCCGGCGCTCGGCCAGAGATAATGGTGCGGCCGGCGGTGGGTCTCCTCCCTCGCTGTCGACGACGGCCTAAACGCTGCCCTCCTCCCTTCACCGGCGGAGGGATCGTCGGATCTGTAACCAGCGGTGAGGATAGAAAGCCAGTGTTTTTTGAAGGGAGAAAGACAGTGTTACTACCCCTATCTTGTTTAGATCTGGAGAGGATGAGAGTGTGTGAATAGAGCAGCCCTAGCAAGCAAGCACGGAGGCTCCGGCCTATATATAAGTAGTGGGGTAGTTTTCCTTTTTCACTCCATCAAAACAATCGTTTAAAATTGTGTACTACTACATGCCAGGTCGCGGTTTTTTTAGTTGTTGATTGTTTTTTGAGATAGCTACCCGCTTGTTCCAAGTGGTGTTACGGTGTGCCATGTCGCACTTTGTATCGTTCAAGTCTGGTACTACAAGTCCCTCCATTAAATGAACAACCACCCCTCGTAAAATTTGTGAACAAGCCCACGGCTAAAATTAGCGGAAACGTGGGTTGCCCCAACATGCATTATTATTTATATTTTCTACTCCCTCCGTTCCTAAATATAAGTCTTTTTTATTAGCCACACCTAAGATAAGAATTTTTTTATTAGCAGTGAACCCCACATGTCATAGACACAAAAATTGTGGCAAGATTCCCTTAGGCAAGCAAAACTGTGTCTAACAATTTGAGCAACTCAGGTTAGGAAAGTGTGGCAAGTGTGGGAAAAATAATGTGGCAACATAAGACAAACATAGTCACAATCCAAACAGCCCCGTAATTTTTTGTGACATGCATGAAAATTTGGTTAGTTAAATTTATAGTCAAAATTTGGCAAGGTGCATCAAATCAACACATGCAAGTATCAAAAGGAAAGGCACGTCATGCATGCATGCGTTGTACTCCCTCCGTTTCCAAATATAAGTCTTTTAGAGATTGCAACAAGTGACTACATCTGAAGCAGAATATGTCTACTCCTACATACTGAAGTAGCCCATTTGAAATGTGTAAAAGACTTTTATCGAGTGCAGTGCTTTGATGTGTCACGTCAACTCGTACAAGACTGAGAAATTTGATTACTACGATGCCCTCTCCCTCGTGGACGAGCTCCGGTGCCTTAACTGCACCTGCCTTTGGCTGCATGACAGGTGGGCCAACCACTGTTGGGCCCACCTATCATAGACATAAAAGCGGGAGCGATAAGTAAACTTTAAGCTACGCTATCTCTCCCGCACGAGGTGGGCGGACATGCAGCGATGGATTCGATCTTATAGAAGTAGGAGTAACATCATTGTTCGTCTTCTCGAAGAAGCGAAGAGCCAAGCGCAAACCGAATATGGCGATTCTGAGCGCTCGCGTGGTGCGGTTCCTTGGAGTACTAGCCAGGCTCTTGCATGAGACAAAATTGCTATTGTTTAACAATTAAACTCCATTATCCATTGGTTGATACTCATTACGCATAGGTCCACAGCGCTTAGCACCGTTTCCTCCTGGGGTCACCAATGTTTATTTGCTAATTAATAGCATTCCATGCAATGAACTAGCCATTGCAAGTCATTAAAAGCATGCACACCTCTCATCTCTTATTGGTTGATCGTATGTCAAGAAACAAGAAACAAGGTAGAAATTAATGCACCGCGCCTAAGTGTTTTGGGACTATTTGGTTTTAGTAAGATGACTTACACACCTAGGCGGAGGGAGTAGTATAGACACTGTAAACCGGAAAGGAGTATTTGCCTTTCTAGAGATTTCAACAAGTGACTAGACTACACGTGTGCAGTACCCCTCCCTTCCGGTTTATAGGGCTCAAATCTCAAATCTCATGAACCAAGGCATTTTGCGATTGGAGGAATGTACTGTATCTCGTACTTTACAAAACTAACCTAATTAAACTCATGCATTAATTACGTAGTTCTCTCGTTTTCCTCTCCGCCTTGGTCGCGGTGCACAATATTGAGCACTCCTATATGACTAGCCGCTCTATCTACATGCGGGACATTTCAAAGCATCCGGGCCCGCGTGCCATCCACCAAATCACAGCGAGGTGCTACGATCGAGACTCACTGTCACCCGGTGTGGCCGTCATGACCGTCATATCACAAAACCCACACCTTTACCAGCGGTGGTAAGGTGGCCTCCAAGTTGGACTGGGCGAAGCAACCATCATTTCATTGGAGCAGCTCGTTCAAGCCCTTTCTTCCCTTTCTTGAAGAAAACCTCCTCCGGGCTACTCACTTCGCCATTTTCTTCTCTACAAGCGAAGGAAAGGTGGGCGAATCAGTTATGCTGCTATATTTTCATTCCAATAATCTTCTTTTTGCGAAGCACCGACCGATTCTCACATCCTATTCTTTTCCCGTTTTCATTGCGATTGTGGTTTCCTTTCGATTGCTTTTTGTTTGTCGGTTCATTGATGGATCACGGAGCACTAGGCAAAGAGTTGCGGCGGACAACCCACTGGAGACAGCGATCTCCGAGAAGCGAGCACCGACCAGCGAGTTGACCATGTTGGCGGGCCAACCCATGGAGCGAAGAACTCCAAGAAACAAGCACGGCCAAAGAGTTGAGGGCGTTGGCGGACGAACTCCTCAAAGAAAGTTGGAAGAACAGCAAGGGCCCCACCGTGCCTACCCGGAACTCTGATTGCCACCTATGTGAGGCTCAAGACCGAGTTTGAGGAGATAGTCGCCGTTGAGCGAATTCGATATTAATGGCCCCCATCGAGGGCGAGGAGATGGCCCCGGAGGATGAGATCCCCGTGAGCTGCACAAGGTAAAAAATAATGGCTTATTACCATAGTTGTGGTTTTGATTATTTGCAATGTGCTTGCTTTTGATTATTTGCAATGTGCTTGCTAATATGTTAGGGTTGTGCAGTGCGGTGGTTGTCCTTGATGATTCGATGTCGTGGCCCGTCCTGTTGGCATCGCCTCGGAGATCGATTCGATGCGCTGTCCATCCTGTGGACATCGCCCGAAGATCGATTCGATGTCGCGGTCGATCCTGTGGACATCGCCCAAAATCGATTCCCATGCCGCTGTCCGTGATGTGGTCATTGCCGAGATCGATGACAAGAAATAGTTGGTCGCGCTAATCCTTGAGGTAGTTTGCATTGCCTGTGTTTAATTACGAGCGATGCGTGTTATCAAACCATCTTAGGGCTAGTGCACTTTGTCTTGTGTGGGCGGATCTTGCTACTTTTGTTTGATAGTGAATCATGCGATGAATCATGCGAACCCTCTCCGAGTTATGGAAACAGATGTATCCTCACCAGCTTTTGATGTAATATATGGCATGCTTAGATGTAATTTTGAACTGTTTATCATATCAGCGGGGCTTGTTTGATGATTCTTGGTGTTAGTAGGCTAGCTCTTGTGCGAGCTATAGTACTTGCAAAACACTCACCGAAGAGAAGCGTTGGGGCTGATGAGCTCGTGAGTGCGCTTATACTTATCCTCGTCGATCGACCAATAGCCCTAGCTCCTAAAATTGTAGGCTTAGCGATCGATCGGACAATAGTCGACATACATTCAGGCCTCATTTGGTTCATAGGGTAGGAAAATCGTAGCAAAATTACGAGAGAGCGTGCAACACAAAATCATAGCGGTCTGAGACGTACTCCTCCGTTCCAAAATAGATGACCTAGGCGGGCTAGTTTGGCCTAGTGGGTTTCAATGATATGGCGTGGTAAAGTGCCGTCCGGTCTTGGCGTGTGGTAGCGATATTGCGAGTACAATAAGTTTTCTTGAAGAAGCGGAATTCAACGAAGTCATGATGGTTCCTTCGTCCAAACAACTTAGATGGGAAAGGTTGGGCCTGCGATCGACCGGGGTAGACCAGGATAATTTTGTGCATGGCGGGTGGACCAGGGATGGTCGACGTCCCACATGTCGGCGAATGAAAGTATTCTTTCGATATAGAGGACGAGCAACAGTATTCATTGTTTATTTTTGATGAAAGCTATTGTCTCCACTTGTTACTCCTTGACTTTGTCAATGCCTCTCTCTCCTCCACATAGCGGGGACTACTTGCTATGCATGCAGCGGGCAGCTGGCGTCTTGAGGGCCAGGCGGTGAGCGGGCTCGAGGCGGTCCGGACTCGGCATGGCCCACCTCACATTATCACCGTATATTTCTTGGAGTCCGTCTTGGCGGTGGTGGCGATCTCTTCTCCCTCCCCCGTTTCTCTCTTCTCAGCCGACGCCCGCCGAGCGATTAGATTTCGGCTATCGACGGTTTATTCAATTACGGTCCCACATGTCAGTGAAATTGCAAGACAACGTGTGTCCCCTCTGGTGAGCGGCGTGCGAGCCGGACTGTCGAGGTTGTGACACGTACGAGTCGTAAGTGTGTTGCCTTTTCCTTTAGAACTTGCGAGCGTAACATTTTCGCGCGATCGATCGATAGAAATCCAGAACAAAATAGCGAGGCGGTGCTTTCCGCTCGTTAGGCGGGCTAGTTCGAGTGATATGGCGTGCTACTGATGCCGTCCACTTGCTCCATTTTATGTAAGCAAGAGTTTACACTCTTACGGGAGGAGTGCAAAACACCGCGGATCTGATTTTGATCGAGGATAACTGTTCCTGCCAAATAATGGAGGATTGTTAGCGATTATAGCATGATAGTTAGGGCATCTCCATGCTCCATCCGGCCCACAAATTTACACGGCATCTGTCCCACGAGGACACGATGGATGCCATCCGATGCTGCCCGCATACCTTTCGACAACTATATGAACTAACGGACGAAATTCGTGCAAACAAAGCAAATTTCAAATTGACGGATGAAATTCATTACATTTCGAGAACTTTTCCTATAAACTAGATGAAATTGATTACATATTTCGCACAAACCGTACTAAAACCTACTTTAAACCTAATCTAAACGATCGCCGGGCCCCGACCACCATGTCCGCCATGAACCGAAAAGCAGGCCATTGCCTTTGCCTCCTCCTTATCCGCCTCGATAACCTCCTCCTCCGGAGCACAAGGTTATGAAGATTTCCGCCTCCACGTCGCCATCAAGCGGCTAATCGGCCGCCGATTTTTATCCCACCAAGCTTGGCGTCGACCGAGTGGAGGCGGTGGCCTTCCTAGGACGAGGCGGTGGCGACCTACCGTGTACTACTCTTCCTCGCTGCGGCTGCGCCCGCGCGCGCTGCAGCCCGGCTTCATGGTCGTGGCGGCGGAGGCGGCGAGGGCGGCGATCTCCTTCGTTTGCTCCTGCGACGATCGTCGAAGAGCTTTGGAAGCGCGCCGGGCGGAGCCGCCGATGTCCCTCGTGCGCTCCTGCGACGATGCGTCCAAGAAACTTGGGCGCCGAGAGGCCATGGTTGAAGTGGTGCCGACGAAGGAAGGACGGAGGAGAATAAGTGTGGGTCTTTGGCTATGGCTGGGAGCTGGGGCTCAAGTTAATATAAGCGGGCGAATGGCAATGAGCCGCGGCGAGACGGATGGACAAGCTGGCGCGGAGTAGGTTCGTCGGGCGTGAATGGGGCGCTGCTTGATGACTTAACTGCGAGATGCGTTTGGGTTCTTGACATGTGGGCGAGCAGGCGTCGGCCCGCATGTCGATGACACACCAATTGCACCTGCAGTTAAGTCCGGTGAATCGGCATTGACATTCGGAGAGGCGGTGACCGTTTCAGGCGAAGCGGCGCTAGCGATGGAAGGGGTTTGGTGTGCGGTGGCACTAAGATCGATCGCTCATGATAGTACATACTCCGTACCATACTACCATAGTACCCTCTCTAGCTTAGGCTGTTTTATAGATTGTCGTTGTGATGGGCGATATACATGAGCAAAGCGGTCCGAGTATGACCGTTGGTGTTGAGCGGTGAATACATGCTCGGCGTTCGCGTGAGCCTCCATCAAGCGTCTAAACAGTAATGTCGAGCAACGCCGGGCGCGCAGTGATGGGCTCGCCGTTTGCGTTGCGCCATGAGCAGGACTTTGATTTAGAGGCGGCGTGCATGCATTAGCATGCTTTGACAGCGTGGCGTGAGTGTCGGCGAAGTATTTCATTTTCATTTGGCTGGCGAGTGCGTTGCGCGACGAGTCCGTGGTTTGATTCCCCACATACGCATAATTTTGGTTTTACAGTATTTCTTTCTCCATTCACAGGTAGGCCAGCGTAGATAGATAAAGAACACGAGCTGATGAGGCGCATGCGGACTGTTTGACTGGTCAACCATACAAATCTGAGCTATCGCTGAGCGGTGACCGTATAATCACCATATCTAGTATACAATGATCAAAGTGAGCTATCAAGACAAGTTCGATGACCGCCAATGCATTTTACTCGGTAATAAATGACCAGGATTGAAGGGAATCCTAATTTGCTTCGTCTTCGTCCTTGAGCTCTTGACAAACCAATGCACTATCTGGTTGTCCGGCCCTCCACCCAGAGCTCTCACCAGCGTCGTTCATGCCACCGCGCACACTAACGGTAAGGCAGCGATGGCATCCCACAGCGCGAGTTCCTCGCCGCCTGAACGCACACAAAAATGGTAGGGAAGCGATGGCATCCCGCGTGCGAGTTCATCGCCGCTCGCGACCTCACAACTATGTGGGAGGAATTTGAAGATGCCAAGGCGAATGGGCGGTAGAGCAAGAAAGCGGCCAAAGCCGCATGAGAGGGCGGAAAAGTCGAAAGCACTCAAGAAAAGAGGCCCACCGCCACAAGAAAGAAAAGGACGCCTGCACTGCTGCTGCTGGAGAGGTCGGCGGAGATCCAAGCACGGTGGGGGTGTCGCCGACAAAGCCGGGAAGGAGAGCGACGGCGTCTGGCCAGCATGTGAGTAGTAGTACTAGTAGTTAGTGTGTGTGTGCGTATGCGAGTGCGAGCATGTACCAGTACTAGTACTAGTTACTCTGTAGTTTTAGAGCAAATTACGAGTACATTAGCCTAGACTAAATGGAAACATTCCTATCCTATGCATCAAATGGCATCTCTTTCTCTATAGGAATTGAGATGCATGTCATCTCACTTCCTATGATTTTCATATTCCTATCCTATGAGCGAAAGGAGGCCTCTGTTGGAGTAAATCTGTAGCTAGCGATCTTGCTGGTATAGTAGTTTTCTTCAAGCGGAATTCAACGAAGTCATGATGGTTCCTTCGTCCGAGCAACTTCAAAGTGGGAAGTGGGCCTGTGATTTGACGGCTCATTAGTCATTGTTACTGCGGCGCGATGACCTGGGTGACTCTCCCTTGGAGTTCTGCGTGCATGGCAAGTGGACCAGGATGGTCGACGTCCCACATGTTGGCGAATGGAAGTATTCTTTCCGATACCGAGGAGCAAGGAAATCGCGTGGTATAGTATCACTGCTGATTGGTTTGCAAAAAAATAGTATCACTGCCAATTTATAATTATTTTTATTTACGATGAATGCTAGCGTTTCAACTCTTCGACGAAGGGTGCCAAACACGACGCGTCTTTGGATGTCCCTGCGTCGGCAAAAGGAGTGGGACATGAACAGCGTGGTAGAGCCCAGCGTAAAAAAAAGCGTGGTAGGCGTCTCCACTTCTTCCACTTTTGGGTGGAGACCACACGTAGTAGTACTTAGTGGTATGAGCGATACAAAGTGCGACACGGAGAGAAAGACACGTCTAGTTGGAAGGTCTCGGGGCATACGTAAACAAATATAAAAGTTAATATGTGCCTCCAACTAATATAGTAGTAGTAGAGTACTTAGGCACGTACTCCATAACATCACCGTGCATTGCATTACAACATTAGTGGTAGTACGTAGTAAGAGACAAATGCCGCCCAAGAGTTCCCTTCTCGACCTACTTTTGGGTGTTTGGTAGAGTGTATGGAGGGTGCATGAGTCCACACTAGTTTAGCACAAATACACTAGAAGCATGCATGAAGAGAGCATGCATGAAGAGGGTGTTGAGTTGAGCATGCATGAAGAGGAACAACTATCTTTGAGGCGAGCATGACCAAACACACCTTGTATGCCACGCATGTTCATACCATTTGTGCCTTTCTACTTCACTTCTGCGCTACATTACTCAGGTTAAATCGTCCACTCCACAGGTACATGTCCGTCTCGTAGTTCGAGTCCCACGTGTTCTTCATATAGATGGAGCGATCCTTGCATAACACGTGCACCTTGATGCTAGATGTCTCGCGTGTTGGCAAAAGGATGAACAAAGCTCACGTAAAAAAATAGAGTGGAAGAACAATAGATTCCGGACGACCGAGAAGGAGCAAGGAACCTCGTGGTGGAGCGTCTGCACTCATAATATTTAATATTATTCAGCGATATAAAATTAACCAATCATCTCCATAGTGGACTGGAAGAGTACGAAACACGGCAGCCCAGTGTAGTTACATCATACTAGTACATGGCTAACCCACGCTATCACCATATTTCTTGGCTTCCGTGCGACACCTATCTCTAGTAATCCAGCAGCATGTATCGCTTCTCCCTCCTCGTCTCTATCAAAGTGCGGCGGGCTGGCGTTTCTGCCGTCTATTGAGGTCGGTTAACTATCACATGTTAGCGACATGCCAAGAGCATTCTAAAAAAAATTCCTTTCACGTTCCGTTTTCAAAAAAAAAAAATCCTTTCACGTCTGAATTTGCTGTATGCTTTGAGCAACTTGCATGTCCTATCTGCTCTGTTTGATACTCTAACTTAGCTAGAGGTTAGACTAACTCATGACTAACCCTGAACTAACTGTAGCCAAAGAGGTGTTTGGGTGACAGGGTTAGATTGACAATAAATGCACTTCATGGAGAGAGAAAAGTGATTTTTCAGTGGTCCCAATGAGAACTATCTCCAGTTAGCACCTCTTGGGTGGGATAGTTTTTTGGTGGGTTCGGTGCAACTTGCTCCAATTTAAACCCTCATGCTTGGATACTTTAGGGCTATTTGAGCCCCAACTAGCTCAAACTAACTCTAACCCATGGATCCAAACAGGGCCTATGGCCAGCCTCGACACGGAGCAGTCGCGTGCACCGGGAAGCGGCGCTCTCTCGGCCGTCGCGCCACTTCAAAGCCGGCGCCCGGTGAGAGGTCGCCTCCGCTCTGGCGGGCATTAATGCGGCATGGACGCTCGAGGCGGCGCTGACCGTTTCACGCGGGAAGCGCTTGCAGCAAAGGGAGTATAGGTTTTGAACCGTTTCAGGTGTAGTAGTAATGGTAGTTTGCAAAACTACTCAATTATTACACTCGGTTTCCTAAGAAATTGTGGTAAAAATGTTACTCCACAGCCCGCTTCCTTCTCCTTCCTGCTCGTGATTTACGTGGCCATGTTAACGTGGTTGTGTCAAAAAATGTCACTTCCTGCTCGTGATTTGCGTTATATAATTACAAGCAAGATTCTCGTGCATTACACGGAACATCAATATGCATTCTTTTACAAAACACCTGTTGTGATTGACCCATGCAGGAGTAATCCCATGTGTAAAACTAATGATATCTCGAGAATTTTATCGGAAAACTGGTATCTCGAGAATGTCATCGAAAAAATGAAAGATGAGAGATAAGGCGAGGAGGAGGGGCGTGGTGGTGGTGGTGGTGGAATGGGCGGAGGCATGGGGATGGACGGCGCCGGCAGGCGGCAGCGGCCACCATGCATGCTAGATTGTTCCAGAGACTTATTCCTTTTTTAATTGCTGAGCAATGAGGTTGCGGGAGATAATGATGTGGAGAGAGGTGCGGGTATCTTTTGTAAAATTATCATAGTTTGCTTTCTATCCGTCAGATATAGATCATACGGTCTGTATTACAAGATGGCAGGCACACCATCATCGCCAACTCGTTTTTTATAAGGGTACAGATGATAAGTTTGCTGACTACTAAAGTAAAGTGGAATCTGTCCATGTTATGCAAGTAAATAAAGGTGATTGTTTATCATACGGGTAAGGTTGGATGAAGGGTGGTAGGAACAAATGCTCCGCCTAGAGCATGTGTGTGTGAGATGGAGTCTTAGTGTGTGTGTGGGTGTGTGTGTGTGTGTGTGAGAGAGAGAGAGAGAGAGAGAGAGATGGAGTCTTAGTTTGTGTGTGTGTGTGAGAGAGAGAGAGATGGAGTCTAAGTGTGTGTGGGGGGTGTGTGTGTGTGTGTGTGTGAGAGAGAGAGATGGAGTCTTAGTGTGTGTGTGTGGGGGGGGTGCGTGCGTGTGTGTGTGTGTGTGTGTGTGTGTGTGTGTGTGTGTGTGTCCTCTGTGGCGGATGTAATTTAAGTGTGCATGGCTTCATCATAGAGAGGTGATGTGTATGGCGAGGCCACCAGCGATGGGGTGCGAGAGAGAAAATGCCCGTGAGAGGGGAAGAGAAGGTGCGTGCTTGGCGTGAGAGGAGTCGACATCGAGAGAACGTGTTTGTTCGAGAGACACCGAGGAAGACTACTATATATCGATGGTGCATGTAGGCGGGAATTAAACAAAGGGATGGTCTTATTGGTTTCGGGGATATAGGGGAAGAGTGAGAGGCGCGCAGGGGGGGTAGCTAGAAGGAGATTGTTAAGTGTGAGTGTGTGTTTTGCCCATCCAGGCGGAAGTTATGTGCACAGAAGAGGAGAACGATTCGATGTGGCGTTAGGATTGAGGTAATTAACTACGTATGGAGACATAGAGACCTTGAACGTGCATGTGTGAGAGGTATACATGTATACGTGGGATGTGTGTGTGTGCGCGCGCATGATCGAGATAAAAGAAAGAAGACATAAGTCATAAGATCAACGACATGGGAGAGACGGGTCGGTATGACAATATGCATGCATGTGAGAATGCAGGGAAGAAGGCCCGACAATTGAGCATGTGTTTTTGTCTTTAAGAGATAGTGGCGTGGGCTGGAGCATGCATCTATGGCGAGCAGGGGTGAGGCACAGCGATTGTGCAAAGAGATCAACCTATAAATGCATATGTATGGAGAGACATATATAGTGTGGGTGATAGGAAGCAAGACTCCGTGCGAGAAAGAAATGTTGACGGAGAAACTACAGATAGATACAGAGATGGAGATGCTAGCTAGAGGGACATCCGTTAGTTTGGGTGTTGGAGATGACCGTCGGGTGGTTCAAAGGGTGAAGTTATATATGTGTGTGAGAGGGCACTTGACTGCATGTAGAGAGAAACATATGTAGTGTGCGTGATAGGAATCAAGAGTGAGGCGAGAAAGAAGGTTGATGGAGAAACAGATAAATAGAAAGATAAAGATGCTAGCTAGTGTGCGTTAGAGATAGGAGTCGAGTGGATCAGAAGGCTGGGTTATGTGTGTGGGTGTGAGAGAGATAGAGAGAGGGTGCATGTGAGTCACATACAAACAGATATCAGAGAGAAATGAGATCCAGAGAGCGGAGTTTTGTGTCTGAGAGAGAAAGATATTTCTAACGAGAGTGATAGCTAGAGAGACATATGAGGGAACACAAGATATCTCTAGGGAGAGGGTGTGTGTTTGAGCGACATACAAGAGAACAATGGAGAAATATGAGACCATGGGAGACAGAGTTTGTGTTTGTGTGTGAGAAAGAGATATTGAAGAGGAAGAGTCGTAGGTTCTCATATCTAAGGAGCGAAAGACATCTCTGTATGAGGGGTGTCTGAGTGGCACACATGGGAATAGTTGAGAGAAATGAGACCCCAGGAGACAAAGGTTTGTGTTTGTGTGAGAGAAAGAGATTCCACATGGAGAATCATAGCTAGAGACACATAGCAGGGGCGAGATATACTTAGAGAGAGATAGAGTGATGAAGGTCGAGGAGAGAGTACCGTCGGTGTGTTACGAAGATAAAAGATCATTGTCGACATACAGGTAGCACGAGAGATGCACGAGAGGCGATGAACAGCGTATAGGTCGAGAGATAGTCCTATATAAGCATGAGTGATAGCTATATGAGGCGAATATCTGGATTAAAGGGATTCAAATATTTAAACTGGAGATCACGACATCGATAATATCATAACATAAATTGGTGTATCAAACATGCATATTCATTTGAATTTGGGCACACGTGTAATGTTATATAGTTTATCAATATTGGTGATCCATAGATTCTTCAATTACAAACAATGCATGGTTTATATGCAATTAATGTCTAAACAGGATTAAACTATACGTTGCGTGTGTGAAACACATTATACATGTTTGAGAAGTTAAAAAGACCCGCATGAAACACAAATTAATTGGAGACAGTTAGCGAGGAATGCATACATTGGATTTCAACATAAAGTGGTTTCAAATATTTGAAAATCCAAATTGATGGATACAACCTTATGAATCTGAGATCATGCCATTTGTAAACCATATTTATGTATAAATGGTGTTGTGCTTTTGAAAGTATATATAAAAAAATGATGTATATAGAATGTAATTCCAATTGAAAATGGATCCCTTGAAAAAAATAGTAGAATACAAGCGGGATTGAATTGAGTTGGCACGATAAACGTGCACTGGTGCAAAATTTGAACGAAGCGGGGAAAGTCGCAGTAACCCCGCCCGAAACCAAAATCTGCGAGATGGAAATCACTACTGCCTATCCCTGCCACGCAAAGCCTATCTGCTGGATTTCTATAGGTTTCGATAGGGGTAGGTTTGTAATTTCACCCAAACGTGACGTAACCGCCTCTCACCGGATTCATACACGGTGGGCGCCAAAACACAGTGTGCCCTCGGCCGAAATCGACTCCCTCCCCGATTCATATTCATACACGGTGGGCGCCAAAAACAAACTCTCGTCGGCAAATATTCGGTGTATGCGAGATTACCGTCCTATCCCCAACCGACTAATGTTGTTGTGATGTAGTAGAAATTTGAAACGGGGGCTAAGTTTGTAAATTTCCTCGCATTTGAGACAAGCGCGCCCTGAATACATGGTTCCCCCTTCCTCTCTACCTCCCTTTTCCCCATTAGGTACTCCGTGGGCGCCAAAACACCCTCTCCACCCCACCTCCTCCGTCCGCCGTCCGCCACCCCATCCACCGCCGTCCTCCTCCACCATGCGGAGCTGATACCCCGACGCCGCCGTCCATTACAAGAGATCGACCTCTCTCATCCACGCCTTCGGACCGGGATCCTTGCATCCCGTCCTCTCGCTTCATCCCCGCCGTCGTCCACCTTGCCGGCGCCGCTCCTACGACCGTCTCGTCCACCGCGCCCCACCGCCACCGTCTACCCTCCTAGATCTGCTTCCACGCCGCCGACAGCCATCGCTACCGCAGCACCGTCAAATTCTCAGCAGATGCGTACACGGCGCCGCACCAGAGGCGGTACTCTTTCGTATCTGCTCAACTTATTTATCACAGCAAGAAAATAGATCGCCACTACTTTACTCTGATTTCTTGTCTTGGTTGAGAAGTTGCCTTTGTCCAGTTTACACCTTCAGATCCACCATGGCACGCTCAACACTATACTCCCAATGCTTATGGTTTTCCCCTTTTATATTCCACACTAGTTAAATCACAGAGACTAAATTTCAAAATTGGGTCATCGATTTTTGAGCTCGCGGAGTTCGCGGTGCGATCCAAGGGGCTCGGGTGGTTGTGGGGCCTCGCCGAACGAAGAAAACTCGACGCGGGTGGGGGGTGGGGGTGGCGGAGGAACACAGGCGGTGGGGGCCGGTGGTCCGGCCGGCGGCCCGTGCGGTGTTCTGTATGGGAAGAATTAAGAGACGAGGAAGAAGAAGGGTTAGGAGATGTAGGATCTTCATCCAACCGCCTGAAATGGTCGAGAGACAGCTGGGAGTTGCATTCTTAATGCGCTCTGGTTCATCTTGTGTGGGCACTGTGCAACCAACATTTTATTATCCAAAATCTGCTTGCTCTTCTTTACCATGTTCGATAGTGCTGGCCTGTACGTGATCGATAGGCTTTCAATTACTAGCGGCAATACAACACCGTATTTTCAAGCCAGTTCCACTTTCCCGATTTATATATCGTGGTTATGGTGTACCCCTATTATGTACACTATGATCTGCCTAGTTGTTGTGTGCTCTTGTTATCATGGTTTGGCAATAAACTCTGTATACAGTATATTATGAACCTATCATCTGCCAGCTATCCTTACTTCTGGAGCCTATTTTTGTGTACTTGTGCGGATTATATAAATGCACGCATACGATATTACAGCACACATGAGCTCTCTCATCGAGAATCGGTGATAGCACATAAGTGTTTACAGGGCGCCCTATATTAGAATATCATCTGCATTACAAAGATAATCTCACAACTATTTATGTTTTCATGGTTCTCGATATTATCGCAATTACGGTGAATATCAGAATCCGCGCATCAGAAGAATATTGTGGAACACTGCAATGACTTACAAAATTGGCACCAAGGCATTGAGTGCCATTCTGGAAGCAATGAAACTCGTACGCTCCCCACCTGTTGATTCTTGTTCAGAATATCATCCTAATGACTATTCTAACCTCGAGGAGTCAAAGGCAGATGGCCTGTCCTGTTCACCCATCAAGGTGCCTGTTCTAATTTGGCAAGGTTTTATTGATTGTGCGTATCTTGCATATGTTGTCTTGCATTTCTTCTACTTTGTTGCACCACCATCTGCTTAGTTTACTCATCATATAACTCGAGATGCCATGCCCATCCATTATCAATACATATTCCATCTATCGTCATACCATGTTTTTCCACTCAAATGTTGTTCTTGTGCATCAGACATCAAAAAGGAAGAGGGTGATTGCGAACCTGAAGGAGCACCAGCAAAGTCCTTGAAAACGTGGTGGTGCGGAGAAATCGAGACAGCGCCCACTTATATTGGTTGTACAACCGGTGACACAAAACATAGGACCGACTCAAGCAGACTGTACCCATACTTCACTGGCCACACCACTAGCCCCACCACAGGACCTGCACTCCAACAAAAGGTATACCGATTTCATTTGCCATAGCACCAGCCGTACCACAGAAAAATCCCACTCCAACAAAAAGTACAGCAAGTCCACCGGCCGAAGACCTATCCCAACTGCAGAGACGGCCAATTCCTGCAGATTGGAACCCCATTCCATTTATTCCCATTTTAAAGACAATGCTTTCAATGTTGTTAGGGACTACGTGCATATATTCCCATCATGGGAAGATTATAGTGAAGACAAACACCATTTTCACATCTTCCTGTCCAACTTACGTGTAAGTGCTATTATTCATGGTTATTATTTTCCTGTTTTCTGCTGATCGAACACATCAATGATTTACATTACATTGTTGTAACTAGGTGAGGGTCAATCTAGATAGTCATGACGAGCAAAGCTTGCTTGTGCTTTTCAAGGAAGCATTGCAGCAATATCGGTGTTACGTGAGGAAATCACACTTTGATGGCAAGTCTATAAACGAATTTCCGGTGAAGTCTCCTGTGCTAAATTTAGAAGACATTGAATGGAAAAACCTTGTTATGCACTGGTCTCGTTCCCAGGATGAGGTACTGTCTATGAAATCACATGACAATTTGAACTTCTACTTTTCCGCATGTGCCTTACGGATCTTTTTTGCAGGAAATCTGCTCGAAGAAGAATTCCGGTTTGAAAAGAACGACAAGATATCGCAAATATGCTGCCCGCTGCTTTGCTCTTGTTAGTACCTGTTGTCCTGTATCACTATACTTGCATACATACCAGGTTGATTATGACAGCTGTATGCATGATAGATTGCTTATCAATTGTTCGCTCCAAATTATCTGATCTGTATGAATGGTTACATTAGTGTAGAATATATCCAATGCCAATGATTTGTTTTAGCTCTGCATTGTTCTTGTAAGTACATGTTGTCCTTTATCAATGTACTTATATTGACAGGTAGTTGTTCATGTACCATCACTCTGCAGCTTATTTTCCTTTGCCCTCCATTTTCTACACATCAGATCTATATTTACTCTTACCATAAGGTTGGTACTGAAGAAGTTTAGCTGTGCATTGCTCTTGGCTGTGCCTTTTTCCTGTATCGCTGCACATACATTTATAGCTACTTGGTTATGTAGCATCACTCTTCATCTTATCTTAAATATTCTCCATTTTTTCGTATATTATCACATCTATATTTACTCTTAACAAAATGTAGAATAAAGGGAATGCTTATGAAGAACATTATGTGCTAAACTTCTTGAATTGCCCCCCATCAGCATGGACAAGGGCTTTATAGAGCCTGTCTTCACCAGTAATGTAAGTTTGTCCTTCTCAAGCCTTCAAACTTTGTTGTGTATATTTGGTTAGGCATGACTGCAACAGCTGTTTATTTTTGTGTTTGCATCAAATTGCATGTTTAAAGTTTATTATGTAGTTCATAAACAAAAGTTTGTCCTTCTCAATTTAAGTTTTCAGTTGTACAACCAAGTTCCTTCTTCATACCATGTAAATTAAACTATCTGAGCAAGTGATCTTCTTTTGCACTTGCATGTATGCTTCATTCTTCATCCGTAATCCAAAGTGGTGTGGTGAACCTACCCACTACAAACACAATGTCATATTCTGCAATGTCTTAACTATGAACAATGTCATATCACCCACAAAAAAATTCTACTACTCCCTCCGTCGAAAATACTTGTCATTGAAATGGATGTATCTAGATGTATTTTAGTTCTAGACACATCCATTTTGATGACAAGTAATCTCGACGGAGGAGAGTATTATTTAAACCGTCTCTTTATTTGCCAATTTGAAATGGGATAAATTGATAGCACACTAACCATTGATACTTATGAGTTCTTGATCTGTAATCCGGTGGTGTCGTGAAGCTGCCAACTCCTTCACAATGTCATTTCCTGCCATGTCTTGACCTGAACAATACCATATTGTGTTAATGCAATTTTAAACTGTGTCACTTTATTAAATCGATAAGAAATGTGATGAATTGTCAACCTTGATACTTTTATGTGCAAAACCTGTCATCTGTCTGCTTGTTGATCTTTCAGAGTGAGGAAGATATAAGTGTTGAACAAGCGCAATCTCATCATCTTGCTCAACTGCTTGCGTTGCAGCTGCCCAGCAGGGCTAACCTTTCTTGAACTCTATTGAAGTGTTGTCGGTTTTGTATATTATTTTGTCGGCGTGTTTATTTGCACCGGTGGCGATCTTTGATGCCCAGTGTATGTAATCTGTTGTCTGCTTGTGCTTTATTATCATAGTGGTGAACTTTGATGCTGTAATTTTTTTATTCTATAGTCTAGGTCTTCTCTTATTCACGATGCTGCAGTTATTTTACTGTATATATATCCTGTCTTCGCAGTAAACCGGCCAAACCGTAAAATTACGGTACATAATCGGGCCGTCATGCAATCACGATGTATGATCCGCATCATGGGCCCCGTCAAACTGGCCCACTAGTAGATTCGGGCCTTTAATAGGCCGAGTAACCCCCGACCCTCTTTTCGCAAGAAAACTCAATGGGCTTTTAGGAGGCTGAGAAGTAGGTTGGGCCTGAAACGTGCCGAATAGCTCACGGGCCGGCAGCAGCCCGAAATGGACCCGACCCATGATTGTGCGAATCAATTCACGGGCTTTTAACATGCCAAAGTTGTCTCGGTCCTTGTTTGGCCCAATCAGATATCGGCTGCGAGCAGGCCGGATGCAAACCGGGCCGTAGTTAGGCCCAACTATATGACGGGCTTTTAACAGGCTAAAATTAATATAGGGCCAAAATGTTAAATGGGCCCTTAATAGGCCAAAACTAATATCAGGCCGAATTACTAAATGGGCCTTTAGCAAGTGGGCCCAAAAGCATACCGTCCAGTCAACGGGCCGAATCTGATATGGGCCATAATTGAGCCCAAAGCCTCTTAAAGGGCCGGACCTGATTTGGGCCGGGATTTGGCCCAGAAAGTGGGAGGCTTTTAACGGGCCGGATCTTATATGGGCCATTATTAGGCCCGGAACGTGGCAGGCAATTAATGGACCGAATCAAATATGGGCCGACATTTGGCCCAAAACATGCCAGCCAGTTAATGGGCCGGCCTACTAGGGTCCTCAAAATCTTGTGGGCCTACAGCTGGGCCGGCCCATTAATGTCGGCGAAATCTCATGGGCCTTTAGCTGGGCCGGCCCATTATGATCCGCAAGAATTTTGTGGGCCTTTACCTAGGCCGGCCCATTATGGCACACAAAAATCTTGTGGGCCTTTATTGGGCCGGCCTAACATGGCCCGTGAAATCTTGTGGGCCTTTAGCTGGGCCAGCCCATTATAGTCCACAAAATCTCGTGGGCCTTTAACTGGGTCGGCCCATTATGGTCCGCAAAATCTTGTGGGCCTTTAGTTGGGCCGGCCCATTTAAACTTGATGGGCCGTGCCACGTGTCGACGTATCATAGGTGCCTTCTGTCCAATGAGTGGATGACATCTGTCCCAATGATGAGCCGACACGTGTTTCCTCCAGCCAATGATGATTTTACACGTGGAAATTTCCCATTGGTCAGGGCTTTTAACGGGTTATCGGATCCAAAATCAAACCCGATAGCTTAATGGCGTTCCGTTACGGTGGATGCCACGTGTCGGTCACCCTTGACGAAAGCACTTCTGTGACGCGCGATTTATCGTCATGGAAGTGGACACTTCCGTGAATATAATTTTGGTAATGTCATGGAACACTTCTCGACAAAGACGGTATGACTATCTTGATTACATCATAAATTTGTCATGGATGTACATGCATGACAAAAACGCGACCTCTTGTGACAAACACGTATCATCGCGGAAGTGTATTTTTTTGTAGTGATTACATGATAGATCTCATCCAACCCATCACCGTCCAGCAAGCCTACGATGGAATTACTCACGCACGGCGGTGAGCATCATGAAATTGGTGATGGAGGATGGTTGATGATGACGACGGCGACGAATCCCCCTCTCCGGAGCCCCGAACGGACTCCAGATCAGCCCTCCCGAGAGGTTTTAGGGCTTGGCGGCGGCTCCGTATCGTAAAACGCGATGATTTCTTCTCTCTGATTTTTTTCTCTCCGAAAGCAAATATATAGAGTTGGAGTTGGCGTCGGAGGAGCTCCAGGGGGCCCACGAGGTAGGGCGGCGCACCCTAGAGGGGGGGGGGGCGCCCCCACCCTCGTGGACAGTGTGTGGGCCCCCTGGTCTTCATCTTTGGCGAGGATTTTTTATTATTTTTTTCTAAGATGTTCCGTGGAGTTTCAGGTCATTCCGAGAACTTCTGTTTTCTGCACATAAAACAACATCATGGCAATTCTGCTGAAAACAGCGTCAGTCCGGGTTAGTTCCATTCAAATCATACAAGTTAGAGTCCAAAACAAGGGCTAAAGTGTTTGGAAAAGAAGATACGACGGAGACGTATCAACTCCCCCAAGCTTAAACCCTTCCTTGTCCTCAAGCAATTCAGTTGACAAACTCAAAGAGAAAAAGAAAAACTTTTACAAACTCTGTTTGCTCTTGTTGTTGTAAATATGTAAAGCTAGCATTCAGGTTTTCATCAATGATTATAACTAACCACATTTGCAATAATTCTCAGGTCTCATATTTACTCATATCAATGGCCTAATCAACTAGCGAGCCATAATAATAAATCTCGGATGACAACACTTTCTCGAAACAATCATACTATGATATAACAAGATGGTATCTCGCTAGCCCTTTCTGAGACCGCAAAACATAAATGCAGAGCACCTTTAAAGATCAAGGACTGACTAGACATTGTAATTCATGGTAAAAGAGATCCAGTCATAGTCATACCCAATATAAATTAATAGTAATGAATGCAAATGACAGTTGCACTCTCCAGCTAGTGCTTTTGGATAAGAGGGTGATGACTCAGCATAAAAGTAAATAGATAGGCCCTTCGCAGAGGGAAGTAGGGGTTTGTAGAGGTGCCAGAGCTCAGTTTTGAAATAGAGATAAATAATATTTTGAGCGGCATACTTTCATTGTCAACATAACAACTAAGAGATGGCGATATCTTCCATGACAGTTCCCAAATAGAATGATAAAGTTTATACTCCCCTCCACCAGCAAGCATTAATCCATGGCTTGCTCGAAACAACGAGTGCCTCCAACAATCAACAGGTCCCAGGGGGAGTTTTGTTTGCAATTATTTTGATTTAGTTTGCATAAAGCATGGGACTGGGCATCCCGGTGACCAGCCATTTTCTCGTGAGTGAGGAGCGGAGTCCACTCCTCTTGAGAATAACCCGCGTAACACGGAAGATAAGGGCAGCCTTAGTTGATACATGAGCTATTCGAGCATACAAAACAGAATGTTTATTTGAAGGTTTAGAATTTGGCACATACAAATTTACTTGGAACGGCAGGTAGATACCGCATATAGGAAGATATAGTGGACTCATATGGAATAACTTTGGGGTTTAAGGGATTGGATGCACAAGCAGTATTCCCGCTTAGTACAAGTGAAGGCTAGCAAGAGACTGGGAAGCGACCAACAAGAGAGCAACAACAGTCATGAACATGCATTAAAATTAATAAACATTGGATGCAAACATGAGTAGGATATAATCCACCATGAACATAAATATCGTGAAGGCTATGTTGATTTGTTTCAACTACATGTGTGAACATGTGCCAAGTCAAGTCACTTAAATCATTCAAAGGAGGATACAACCCCATCATACCACATCACAACCATTTTAATAGCATGTTGGCACGCAAGGTAAACCATTATAACTCATAGCTAATCAAGCATGGAATAAGCAATTATGATCTCTAATCGTCATTGCAAACATGTTTATTCATAATAAGCTGAATCAAGAACGATGAACTCATCATATTTACAAAAACAAGAGAGGTCGAGTTCATACCAGCTTTTCCCATCTCAGCCAGTCCATCATATATCATCATAATTGCCTTTCACTTGCACGACCGAACGATGTGAATAATAATAAGAGTGCACGTGCATTGGACTAAGCTGGAATCTGCGAGCATTCAATAAGTAGAAGAAGACAAGGCAATATGGGCTCTTGGTTAAATCCACAATAATTCATATAAGAGAATCTTCAACAATTTAATCATAGTCTTCTCCTATCGACCCCCAAAGAAAAGAAAAGAAATAAAAATATTTACACAGGAAAGCTCCAACAAGCAAAAGAAGAACATGAAATCTTTTTGGGTTTTCTTTTTAATTATTACTACTACAGCAAGAAAGTAAACTAACTAGAAGTTACTACTATTTTTTTTGTTTTTCTTAAAGTTTATTAAACACACAAGAAGAAAGCAGGAAAAAGAAAATAAACTAGCATGGATATTATAGTGAAAGAGTATGAGCACCGACATCTAGCAATGAGTGTGTGAACATAAATGTAATGTCGGTGGGAAATACGTACCCCCGCCAAGCTTAGGCTTTTGGCCTAAGTTGGTTCATTGCCAGGGATAGCCTGGCGGATACCCGTAGGTGTAGCTGGGATCGTCTCGCGATGAAGAGGACTCGATCGCCACCGGCCGGCAGCCACCTCCGGATCCCAAGAATAAACAGATGGCGTGGAGGCTCAGATTGTGGTTCCGGCTCCGGCTGGTGCAGGATTCCGATAGGCTTGAACGGCCGCCCACGGAACGAGGTAAGGACCTTCAGACAAGTTAAACAAAGAAGGAGCAGGCAAAGTAATAGTCTCAGGGTGATGTTTATCAAAGTACAATTTATATTTAAGCTCCCCTTCCTTGCCTTTAACAATAAAATCATGCGCTAGCATACTTTTATAATCTAAATAAGCACTAGGCAGCAATTTTTCTTCTTTCTCATAAAGCCTAATAGGTATGTTAAAATGTGCAGCTAGGCGCGAAGCATAAATACCTCCAAAGATGGGGCCTTTAGTACGGTTCAAACTTAACCGTTTAGCAATAATTGCGCCCATACTAACAGAGTTATTGAGGTAAAAACCATGGAACAAAATGATAATATCAGGAACACTAAGGTTTCCACAGTTTCCGCGACCAATCAAGCAATGACTAGCAAATAAGGCAAAGTAGTGTAAAACAGGAAAATGTATGCTAGTGATTCTTGCATCAGAAACCTTCCTGGTTTCTCCCACAGTGATAGTGTTAATAAATGCCTCCACTTCATTACGATGTGGTTCATCTAGGGTACCCTTAGAGGGTATTTTGCAAACCTTGCAAAAAAATCAGCTAATGGCATCTTCTTAACAACGTCATATAAATGAAATTCTACTGAAGGAGGTGATTCCTTAGGAAAATAGTAGAAGTTTTGCACAAAAGTATTTGTGAGTAAGAGATACTGATGACGTTGGTCGCGGACAAAGTCGGTGAGGCCAGCATTCTCAACCAATGAATAAAAATCCTCATAAATTCTGGCTTGTCTCAAGAAGTCATCGGAAGGCCATTCACACAGTCGGACCTCCGCGGTGCGAGGCAAATTATATTTGGGCCTATGTGCTTCTTCATTTTGTTTTTCCTTCGAGCTTCGGCTCGATGTGCCCCTCAACAGTCTCTTCATTATTTTCTGAAATAATCTGAAATTTTTAGTAACTTCAAACAAAAGTGAAACAAGCTCAACAAAATTGATAGCAACTACTCCTACAAGTGCCTAGAGACTATATCAAGCATTAGAACTACTTGGAACCATATAAATTTAACATGCAAGCTCAAGAACATGGTCACCTATGCAGCACAAATTTGCGATGAATAAAGCACTAGAACAAAAACTAATTGGACCAATGGAGGAGTCACATACCAAGGAACAATCTCCCCAAGCAGTTTTGTGAGAGGTGCTTTGAGCAAGGAGATCGAAAATCACAGCAACGGGGGCTGGAACTCATGTTTGAGCCAGATATTCGTGTTTGTGGGAGGAAGAAGAAGAGGATGGGTGCAGGAATAAGTGGAGGAGGGCCACCATGGGCCCAAGAGGTAGGGGGCACACCCTGGGGGTAGGGCGCGCCCTCCGCCCTCGTGGCCACGTGGCAGCTCCCCCCCCCGCGGTAATTTTTGCACCATAAATCCTCAAATAATCCCGAAAAAATCATATTAAATTGGTATGTCATTCTAAGGACTTTTATTTTCGGGATATTTTTATATTGCACGGATAAATCAAAAAACAGATAGAAAAATACTATTTTTACTTTATTTCAACTAAATAACAGAAAGTATAAAGAGGGTACAGAAGGTTGTGCCTTCTAGTTTCATCAGTCTCATGATCATCAAAAGGAATCCACTAACACGGTTGATCAAGTCTTGTTAACAAACTCATTCCGACTAACATGGAACCGGAGAAATTTCGAATAACACTATAGTTACCTCAACGGGATATGCACATCCCCTATAATAAGAATATCATATTTCTTCTTGACAGAGGAAGAGGAAATTCAAAACCTCCAAAAATAATCGATGGAACTTTTCCAATAGAATTGATACTATAAACTTGAGGTTGTTTCCTCGAAAGTGTACCGTATGCTCATTACCATTAATATGAAAAGTGACATTGCCTTTGTTGCAATCAATAACAGCCCTGCAGTATTCGTAAAAGGTCTTCCAAGAATAATAGACATACTATCGCCCTCGGAATATCAAGAATAACAAAGTCCGTTAAAATAGTAACGTTTGCAACCACAACAGGCACATCTTCACAAATACCGACAGGTATAGCAGTTGATTTATCAGCCATTTGCAAAGATATTTCAGTAGGTGTCAACTTATTCAAATCAAGTCTACGATATAAAGAGAGAGGCATAACACTAACACCGGCTCCAAGATCACATAAAGCAGTTTTAACATAATTTCTTTTAATGGAGCATGGTATAGTGGGTACTCCTGGATCTCCAAGTTTCTTTGGTATTCCACCCTTAAAAGTATAATTAGCAAGCATGGTGGAAATTTCAGCTTCCGGTATCTTTCTCTTATTGGTAATGATATCCTTCATATACTTAGCATAAGGATTTGTTTTGAGCACATCAGTTAATCGCATACGCAAAAAGATAGGTCTAATCATTTCAGCAAAGCGCTCAAAATCCTCACCATCCTTTTTCTTGGATGGTTTGGGAGGAAAAGGCATGGGTTTCTGAACCCATGGTTTTCTTTCTTTTCCATGTTTCCTAGCAACAAAGTCTCTCTTATCATAACGTTGATTCTTTGATTGTGGGTTATCAAGATCAACAGCATGTTCAATTTCTACATCATTATCATTACTAGGTTGAGCATCATCATGAACATCATCATTATTATTTTCGCTAGGTTCATGTTCGTTACCAGATTGTGTTTCAGCATCAGAAATATATATATCATTTGGATTCTCAGGTGGTTTAGCAATAGGTTCACTAGAAGTTTGCAAAGTCCTATCATTTTTATTTTTCTTCCTTTAGAAGAACCAGACACATCAGTATTATTTCTCTGAGAATCTTTGTCAATTCTCTTAGGGTGGCCTTCAGGATACAAAGGTTCCTGAGTCATTCTACCAGCTCTAGTAGCCACTCTAACAGCATAATCATTTTTCTTACTATTCATTTCATCGAGCAATTCCTTTTGAGCTTTAAGTACTTGTTCTACTTGAGTGGTAACCATAGAAGCATGTTTGCTAACATGTTTAAGTTCACATCTAATATGAGCCATATAATCACCCAAGTGTTTAATCATATCGGAATCGTATTTCAATTGTCTACCAAAATAAGCATTAAAATTTTCTTGTTTGACAATAAAATTATCAAACTCATCAAAGCATTATCTAGCAGACTTATAGTAAGGAATATCACCTTCATAAAATCTATAGAGAGAATTTACCTTTACTACCTGTGTCGGGTTATCGGGATCAGGAGGTTCTTCAATAGGTAATGGATTAAGATCATATGTTTCTTCAACAGGCGGTAAATTAAGACCATGTATTTCTTCAATAGGAGGTAAATTCTTAACATCTTCAGCTTTAATACCTTTTTCTTTCATAGATTTCTTTGCCTCTTGCATATCTTCAGGACTGAGAAATAGAACACCTCTCTTCTTCGGAGTTGGTTTAGGAATAGGCTCAGTAATTGGCTCAGGAAGTGCCCAATTATTTTCATTTGTCAACATATTATTCAATAGAATTTCAGCTTCATTCGGTGTTCTTTCCCTGAAAAGAGAACCAGCACAACTATCCAGGTAATCTCTGGAAGCATCGGTTAGTCCATTATAAAAGATATCAAGTATTTCATTTTTCTTAAGAGGATGATCAGGCAAAGCATTAAGTAACTTGAGAAGCCTCCCCCAAGCTTGTGGGAGACTCTCTTCTTCAATTTGCACAAAGTTGTATATTTCCTTTAATGCAGCTTGTTTCTTATGAGCAGGGAAATATTTAGCAGAGAAGTAATAAATCATATCCTGGGGACTACGCACTCAACCAGGATCTAGAGAATTAAACCATATCTTAGCATCACCCTTTAATGAGAATGGAAATATTTTAAGGATGTAAAAGTAGCGAGATCTCTCATCATTAGTGAACAGGGTGGCTATATCATTTAATTTAGTAAGATGTGCCCCAACAGTTTCAGATTCATAACCATGAAAAGGATCAGATTAAATCAAAGTAATTATACCAGGATCAACAGAGAATTCATAATCCTTATCGGGAACACAAATAGGTGAAGTAGCAAAAGCAGGGCTAGGTTTCATTCTATCTCTAAGAGATTCTTTACTCCATTTAACTAACAGCCTCTTAAGTTCGTTTCTATCTTTGCAAGCAAAAATAGCTGCAGAAGATTCCATATCAAAAACATAACCCTCAGGAATAACAGGCATATCTTCATCATCAATTTCATCAACATTATCAGTTTCAATAATTTATTTCTCTCTAGCCCTAGAAATTTGTTCATCAAGAAATTCACCAAGGGGCACAGTAGTATCAAGCATAGAAGTAGTTTCATCATAAGTATCATGCATAGCATAAGTGGCATCATCAATAACATGCGACATATCAGAACGAATAGCAGAAGCAGGTTTAGGTGTCGCAAGCTTACTCATAACAAAGGGTAAATCAAGTGCAGAGCTAGATGGCAGTTCCTTACCTCCCCTCGTAGTTGAGGGATAAATTTTTGTCTTAGAATCTTTCAAGTTCTTCATAGTGTCCAGCAGATATAAATCCCAAGTAACTCAAAGAATAGAGCTAGGCTCCCCGGCAACGGCACCAGAAATTGGTCTTGATAACCCACAAGTGTAGGGGATCGCAACAACTTTCGATGGTAAAGTATTCAACCCAAATTTATTGATTCGACACAAGGGGAGCCAAAGAATATTCCCAAGTATTTGTCGGCGTTCTGGGAATGGGGGTACCCAGACTTGCCTGCCCGCGGCCTGCGGCATGGCTCAAGGGGTGGCCCAGTACGGCCCATCTTCGTCAGCACAAGCTCAAGACCCTCGCGAGGGGCCAAGCCTCATGGGCGGACGACAGAAGCTTCTCGAGCACGGCCTTGTCGAGCTGGCTCGCGAGGAGGCGGAGAGATCAAGGCGGGTTACCTCACGAGGTGCCCATGGCGCAAGCCATGACGACCAAGGGCGCCCGGGCGCCGCCCAGCCAGCAGTGTCCTCATTTCCTCTTTGGTTCAAAGGAGGCAAGCGCAGGCCAAGAGCATCAAGCAAAGGCAACCATTTCGGTGCAACAAGACCAAGACCAACACAACGGCAGGAAGGAGGTCATCGTGGAGCCCAAGCCGGCGTCACCGTCAGAGTCTTTGGCAGGCGAGGACCGACTTTAGTCAGGATAAGTGTACTAGATGTTCCCCTTCAAAATGGCTAATTGTTGGCGCCCTTCCCGCTCAATATTTGGGAAGAGGCCTAGGGCCTCTGCCTATAAATAGGACTAGCCACCCACAGGGTAGAGGCAGCTAGAGATCAATCCTGAAAGGAGAAAGAGAGAGGCAACGAGAGAGAGAGAGAGAAGCGACTGAACTCCCCCTAGCAGTTCGTCGCACCGGCCAAGAACAGACCCTCGCGAGGCTGTTCCTCCTTGTACTGTTCATCATCAGCCCCTGAGGCAATCCACCACACCACACACTGGATTAGGGTATTACACCACAATGGTGGCCCGAACCAGTATAAACCTTGTGTCCATCGTGTTGCTCTCTGTGTAGTTTAGATCCTTGCGAGGCGGCGAGGTGTAGGTAGGTCGGAGGTGAGATCTCCGCGTGCACCCCAGAGTTCGAACCTAGAGGGTCTGCCGGAACCCGAAATCCGACATTTGGCGCACCAGGTAGGGGTGCGCCGGAGTCCTCCCTCTGCCGCCTCGCGCCCCGTCGCATCGTCATCATCATGTCCGGTGACCCAACGGGCAACCCTGATCCCTGGGCGGCCTGGCCCGCCCATGTAGAGCCGCTTGCCCCAGGCGACCTCAACCCCGTGCCCCATGCAGCCCGCGGTCCGCAGGACGCTGCGGGCCTCGGGCGACGCGGTCAAACAATGTCAGCTCTCACGCCGCGCCAAGTGCGGTCAGCGGCGAGGGCCTCGAACCACGCCGCGGCCACAGTGTCGTACACCCGACAGGAGCAGGCGAACTCAAGGGCCGCGCTCATGGTGGCCCGAGAGCTACTGCAATGCAGGCTGCTGGAGGGCGGCCACGACGTGCTGCTGCAGCGGGTGGCAGAGCTCCTGGGCTTCGCCGCATCGGGGGCTCACCCCTTCTGCACCCAACTGCCACCTCAGGTCCAGGGCGGGCCACACGGAGGCCCCACGCACGCCCGCACAGCTCCCAGCGGACTCCAAGGCCACTCCAACGCCAACCAGGCCGTCAGCACCGGGCTAACAGCAGCGCTGCCTCCGCCCCCGGCCAGCGAAGGAGGACTCGCCACAGCTCATGGTCCCAGTGGGCCGCCGCGCTACCACCCCCAGGTTGGCGCCTCAAGCAGGGATGCGTGGCACACGGGGCACTACGGCGAAGCATTCGGGGTGGTGGCCCCGGAAGAGTATGTGCCCCACATGATAGATCAAGGGCACGCGCAGGAGGAAGGCCATGGCTCGCTCCTCGGCCCAAGCTGGGGGGAAGAGACACCCAAAGCTGAGCTCTTTCAAGAGTCTCGGGAAAGCCCCATCGACCGCGCTGGAGGCAGCGATTATCGGGTACCGCTAATTCCTCAGGAGCAGGCATACGCTAACCACGGATCGCAGGGGTACAGGTCGTTGCAGCGGATGGCTGCCCCAATCCAGCAGCTTCCTACCCCTCAGGAGGAGGGCGCCGGGGGCTGCAGGAGAGGGGCCGAGATCCGGCATCACCACCGCGGCGTTCGAAGCAAGGCGTCCTCAGGAGGTAGGCCCTCTGCCGGGGAGGTGCCTCAGGGCCTACCCCCGGCAGAGGACCCGTGGTCGTCGGGGGAACCGCTGGCGACCGCTCTACCCCATCGGCGGCGTCCTCGGTCTCTGGCCGTCGTCGATGGCACTAGAGTGTGGTGCAAGGCGGGGCCCTTGTCTGGCGATATGAAGCAAGGCCGGTACCTGTGAAGAAGGCCCAGTGCCTATGAATCTCGCCGCCCCATGACACTCTCACGTAATAATGAGTGGGGATTTACACGCCCCGGAGTCTCAGGAGCGCCGGGCTCAGGCCCTGGGGCTCCCTCCCACACCCAGTGGCAGCACTTAGCTCCGCGCTAGTGAGAAGACGTCCAAGACTAGACTAGGTGCCGGACGCGGCTTTTTCTGCTTTTCTTGCTCTTCCCCTTGGCTGTCGCTTTTTCCCCCATTTGGATTTAAGTTGGATTTGAGCTTGAGATTTGTGTGTGTTCGGGGAAGGGGTGTTTAGTCTCGTTCGAGCAATCTCTCGCGTTCTGGTTACCACCTTGCCTCAGCTGCCTCCCCTTGTGAGCCCCTCGCGAGCCGGGCCAGGCCTAGCATGCGTGCAGCCCGGACTGCCGTCACCACGCCCTCTCAGGAGGTTCTCATTACAGGTTCAATGGGCTCGTTCAGGAGGCACTCGGGACACCACAGCCTCCGCAGGCTATCTCGGGGCCCACGCGGGTCGAAGGTAAACAAGCCAGCCAGCTCGTCGCAAGGCCAGCCACTTGGCGCAGGCGTATGGGTGATATCGTATCTACTAATACGCTAACTGCAAGTTTTTACATGAGGGGCTCCCCCTCCCAAAATGCTCTTACAAACTTCAGGGCCAAGCCCGAACTCTATCTGCGCAGGGTAGAAAGCGGGAACAACACGTGGTCAATCGGATAAATCCCCCAATGCATCCTCAAGGGCACCTCCTGAATCGTCGCTGGCGTCGCTGGCCTCGCCATCGCCCTCCGCGTCGCCGTCGGCAGCGTCAGGACCGTTCACCACGCCGCCTTCATCAGCAACCACAACCACGCCGTCATTGTCAGCAGTGAAGGCCCTGACGAGGGCATCCACATTGTCTTCCACCCAATGCGCCAGGTCGTCCCGGATGGCCTGGGGTACCGGGGCGATGGCGACATCAAAGTCGAAGTGAGGATCCATGTTCTGAAGATGGCTGAGGACGCGAGAAAAAGCACGCCCGAGCAGGGCACGGCTCCTCTCCACCACCAACCTGTTGGCTCTGCCCGACCGCGCCTCTAGCTGCGTCACCACATCAGTGAAGAACTGGAGGTTACCAGCATAGTTAACCGCATGAGGCTCCCCAACGGCCGCCTCACAGATGTTGCCCAAGGCCGTGTTAGCTCTTTCCCGGAGCGTGCGGAGCATAGGGCCATGCTCGTGCTCTAGGATCTGCCGCTGGCGTATCGCGTCCTTGTTCCGCCGCGCAATAGCCTCGGCCGCGTCCACCTGTTGACGGAGAAGAAGCACCTCGGCGCGGGAGGAAGTCAGCTCCTCCTGTGCCGCGCCAAGGGCTGCCTGGGAAGCATCAGCCCGCCGCATCACTTCATCCAGCTTGGCCCTCAAGGCGGCGGTCCTGCCTTCCGCTTCAGCCCTGATCAACTCCAGCCTCTCCTCGAACTCGCGCTCGAGGTTCGAGCGGGCCGCCGCCACCCGGCGATCAACCTCTTCCAGGACTCGGGCCTCCCGCGTAGCGACATCATCCTCCGCCTGCGCCACCAAGCGCTCTCTCGTCTCCAGCTGCTCAAGTTCACGGGCGCGCTCGGCAGCTTCCAGCGTCAGTGCCTCCTCACGTCTCTGGAGCTCCGCCTGGTCGACCGAAGCCCCCTTCATCGATGCAAGGGCCGTCTCACACAGCTCCACCTGCTGCTCCAGGGAATTGCTCCAGGCCTGGAGCTCCCGCGCCCGCTCCTCCGCCGCTTCACGCCGTCGGTCAGCCTCCCGGGCCTCCTCGACGGCCCGGGAACGGGCCTCCCGAGAAGCCGCCAGCGACACCTCGGCTTTCTCATTGTCGAGGTCACGCTGGTGGCGCGCAAGGGCAACGACCACCTTCAGCCTGCGCCTCTCTTCAGCTAGGCGCAGGCCCTCAGCTTCAAGGCACGCGTCTTCGTCAGCGAGCTCTACACCAAGCTGGCTCACTGCGTCAGCCACCCTCCGGAGAAACCCTTGGCGAAGGATGCGGTGCTCCCGGGCGCGCTCTAGCACGTCTTCTGCGTCGTCCTCCGCCCCAGGTGTGCGCGGGGGGCCACGAATCAGCACTCCCCCTCTGGGCAGGGGGCTGGGGGTTGGCGCCCTCACGATGGCCGGGCACGCCTCGTCAGAAGCCCGGCCCGGAGCCGACTCATCCTCGAATGAAGAACGCAGGGCCGACCTCAGCCAATCGCTGTCCACGACCAATTGAAGAGCCCAAGGCAGGCTGGCCATACCCCGGGAAGGCTCGCGAAGGAGGGTCGCGAGGTGCGCAGAACCATGATGCATCGCAGGATGGCTCACCTCTCCAACTAGCCTCACCACGAGGGCAGTGCTTGAGCTCGAAGCGCCTGGGGATGGTGGAGAGGGCGAGGCCTGGGGGGATGGCTCCTCAGCCATCTTCGTGAGCTTGGCAGGAAGGGCCCTGCAGAGCGAGGATCAGCCGAAGCAACGGGAAAATAAGGAACTAAGAAAGGGGAAGGCTTACTCATCAATGGCGAAATACTTCCTGCGCTTCAGCAGGCGGTAAGGGTAATCACCACCCAAGGCCTCCTTTCTCTTTCGGAGAGCCTCGAAGTCCACGCGGAAGCGGCCCAGGAGCTCGGCGCAGGGGTCAGCCTGCGATGAGGAAGAAGCGCCAAAGTGACCAGCGTTAGGGGCGTTGTCTTGGCGCACGCCGCCAGTCGCCTCACCAAGAAGGGTGGCCGGGGCCTCGGGGGCCTCTGCCACGGGAGCCGCGGGCCGCGGCTCAACGCCTTCAGCCGCCGCAGGGCGGGCCACAGGAGCTGCCGCCACAGGAGTGCCGCCTGGTGTCGTCATCCCGGTGAAGGCCCCCTCAGCCCCCGGTGGCCCTTGCCTCCCTGCTCCACCACTCGAGGAAGGACCGCAGTGGGCAACCTGAAGGGCAACCACCACAACTGGGTTCTCACGAGGTCCCATGAGGCCTGCGGGGTGCATCCCCCATTCATCGAAGCTGGGCATCTGCTTCACGAAATCACCCCTATTCGAGCAAAGGTACAGCAGGGCACCCCCTTGTCGGACGCTGCCAGGGGAAGGATCCCCAGTCAGGATCATGAGAACCTTCCTCAGCACTTCAGGTGTCAGGTCCTCCTCCTGGAGCCTCATGCGGTCTTCATGCCCCCCGAAGGCCCACATCCGGCGGGAACGGCGCTGGAGAGGGGCAATGCGGCATAGGAGGAACTCCTTCACCACCTTGGGCGCCATCACGCCGAGCGCCCTCAAGTACGCGAAGCGATGCCAGACGAAGACGAGCCGGGGGCTCGTGAGCGTCTCCTGGCCCCAGCCCGAATTGGGGATAGCTGGTAATGTTGGCTCCGAAAGCAGGGGGCTGGGCACCCCGGCATCCACATACAGCCACCGCTCGCGGAACCCAGGCGCGGGCGGAGGAAGGCTGAAATCAATTCCTGAAGCCGTTGTTTCTGGTGCGGCAATGAAGCTCATGCACCCCGAGCATTGGGTGGGATCGCTGAGGCGCAAAGAGAAGAAGTAGCGCATCAAGGCAACTGAAGGAGGAATGCCCATCATCGCTTCGCAGACAAAAGCGAAAACAGCAAGAAGAGTAATGGATTCGGGACCCAAATGCATCATGTGGATCTGTTAATGGGAAAGCACAGCGTTGAAGAAATTGGAAAAGGGGGGAACCAGTCCCGCCCACAGGGCGTCGGCAAAGTACCGGACCTCGGTGACTATTCTGTCAATGGAGAAGTGAGACGTGGGCCAGACCGCCGTCCTCCCGCACTCATTGAAGATGGTGGCGAGGGCAGAACTGACCTTGTCCAAGCCTTCTCGGTTGAGTATGATCGACCGATCGACAGCAAGAGCCGTCGGCGACGGTGAGCGGGGCGGAGGCACAGGCTTTTTCCTTTTCCCCTTCTTCGTCGGAGCCATGGCGACAGGAAGGGGGAGGATTCGAGATTGGATTGGAAGCGGAGACTGGAGCTCGAGAGGAGGAAGAGCAGGAGACGCTCGAGCGGCGAGAAGAGGGATGACTGTGTGCAACCACGGGTCCGCCTAGCTGGGCGCAAAATAAGGAGGCGTGGGGGAACAGGGACGCCCACGTCCAATCAATCGCCACGCGGCGCCCAAGGCCGCATGCTGTTAGGGCACGTGGCACTTTGCACTTGCCCCTTCGCTTCTCTGCTAAGCCAAGTCCAAGCGTGCCTTGGGCCCGGGGGCTACTGTCGGCGTTCTGGGAACGGGGGTACCCAGACTTGCATGCCTGCAGCCTGCGGCGTGGCTCAAGGGGTGGCCCATTACGGCCCATCTTCATCAGCTCAAGCTCAAGACCCTCGCGAGGGGCAAGCCTCATGGGCGGACGACGTGAAGCTTCCTCGAGCACGGCTTCGTCATCTTGGCTCGCGAGGCGGAGAGATCAAGGCGGGGTACCTCACGAGGTGCCCATGATGCAAGCCATGACGACCAAGGGCGCCAGGCGGGCGCCAGCCCGCGCAGTGTCCTCATTTCCTCTTTGGTGCAAAGGAGGCAAGCGCAGGCCAAGAGCATCAAGCAAAGGCAACCATTTCGGTGCAACAAGACCAAGACCAACACAACGGCAGGAAGGAGGTCATCGTGGAGCCCAAGCCGGCGTCACCGTCAAAGTCTTTGGCAGGCGAGGACCGACTTTAGTCAGGATAAGTGTACTGGATGTTCCCCTTCAAAATGGCCAATTGTTGGCGCCCTTCCCGCTCAATATTTGGGAAGAGGCCCAGGGCCTCTGCCTATAAATAGGACTAGCCACCCACAGGGTAGAGGCAGCTAGAGATCAATCCTGAAAGGAGAAAGAGAGAGGTAACGAGAGAGAGAAGGGACTGAACTCCCCCTAGCAGTTCATCGCACCGGCCAAGAACAGACCCTCGCGAGGCTGTTCCTCCTTGTACTGTTCATCATCAGCCCCTGAGGCAATCCACCACACCACACACTGGAGTAGGGTATTACACCACAATGGTGGCCCGAACCAGTATAAACCTTGTGTCCATCGTGTTGCTCTCTATGTAGTTTAGATCCTTGCGAGGCGACGAGGTGTAGGTAGGTCGGAGGTGAGATCTCCGCGTGCACCCCAGAGTTCGAACCTAGAGGATCTGACGGAACCCGAAATCCGACAGTATTTGCAACTGAGTTGTCAATTCAGCCACACTTGGATAACTTAGTATCTGCAGCAAAGTATTTAGTAGCAAAGTAGTATGATAGTAGTGGTAACGGTAACAAAAGAGTAATGAAAGCAAAAGTGATATTTTTGGTATTTTGTAGTGATTGTAACAATAGCAATGTGAAAGTAAATAAGCGTAAACCAGTATATGGAAAGCTCGTAGGCATTGGATCAGTGATGGATAATTATGCCGGATGCGGTTCATCATGTAACAGTCATAACATAGGGTGACACAGAACTAGCTCCAATTCATCAATGTAATGTAGGCATGTATTCCGAATATAGGCATACATGCTTATGGAAAAGAACTTGCATGACATCTTTTGTCCTACCCTCCCGTGGCAGTGGGGTCCTAATGGAAACTAAGGGATATTAAGGCCTCCTTTTAATAGAGAACCGGAATAAAGCATTAGCACATAGTGAATACATGAACTCCTCAAACTATGGTCATCACCGAGAAGTATCCCGATTATTGTCACTTCGGGGTTGTCGGATCATAACACATAATAGGTGACTATAGACTTGCAAGATAGGATCAAGAACACACATATATTCATGAAAACATAATAGGTTCAGATCTGAAATCATGGCACTCGGGCCCTAGTGACAAGCATTAAGCATAGCAAAGTCATAGCAACAGCAATCTCAGAACATAGTGGATACTAGGGATCAAACCCTAACAAAATTAACTCGATTACATGATAGATCTCATCCAACCCATCACCGTCCAGCAAGCCTACGATGGAATTACTCACGCACGGCGGTGAGCATTATGAAATTGGTGATGGAGGATGGTTGATGATGACGACAGCGACGAATCCCCCTCTCCGGAGCCCCGAACGGACTCCAGATCAGCCCTCCCGAGAGGTTTTAGGGCTTGGCGGCGGCTCTGTATCGTAAAATGTGATGATTTCTTCTCTCTGATTTTTTTCTCTCTGAAAGCAAATATATAGAGTTGGAGTTGGCGTCGGAGGAGCTCCAGGGGGGGCCACGAGGTAGGGGGCGCGCCCTAGAGGGGGGCGCGCCCCCCACCCTCGTGGACAGGGTGTGGGCCCCCTGGTCTTCATCTTTGGCGAGGATTTTTTATTATTTTCTCTAAGATGTTCCGTGGAGTTTCAGGTCATTCTGAGAACTTTTGTTTTCTGCACATAAAACAACATCATGGCAATTCTGCTGAAAACAGCGTCAGTCCGGGTTAGTTCCATTCAAATCATACAAGTTAGAGTCCAAAACAAGGGCAAAAGTGTTTGGAAGAGTAGATACGACGGAGACGTATCAGCTACCAAATGTCACAACGTAACTGGGTGATTATAAAGGTGCTCTACAGGTGTCTCCGATGGTGTTTCTTGAGTTGACATAGATCGAGATTAGGATTTGTCACTCCGATTGTTGGAGAGGTATCTCTAGGCCCTCTCGATAATGCACATCACTATAAGCCTTGCAAGCAATGTGACTAATGAGTTAGTTGCGGGATGATGCATTACGGAATGAGTAAAGAGACTTGCCGGTAATGAGATTGAACTAGGTATTGAGATACTGACGGTCGAATCTTGGGCAAGTAACATACCGATGACAAAGGGAACAACGTATGTTGTTATGCGGTTTGACCGATAAAGATCTTCGTAGAATATGTGGGAGCCAATATGAGCATCCAGGTTCCGCTATTGGTTATTGATACGTCCATTTTGCATCATGCTTTTATATCGATATTTATTGCATTTTGGGTTGTTATTACATGTTATGTCACAATACTTATGGTTGTTCTCTCTTATTTTACAATGTTTGTCATGAAGAGGGAGAATGCCGGCAGCCGGGATTCTGGGCTGGAAAATGAGCAAATATTGGAAACCTATTCTACACAGCTCCAAAAGTCCTCAAACTCCACGAAAGTCATTTTTGGAATTAAAAAGAATTATTGAGCAAAGAAAGTACCAGAGGGGGCCCACACCCTGGCCAGGAGGGTGGGGGGCGCGCCCACCCCTACTGGGCGTGCCCCCTGGTGGCCCTCCGGTGCCCATCTTCTGCTATATGAAGTCTTTTACCCTGGAAAAAAAATCATAAGCAAGCTTACGGGACGAAACTCCGCCGCCACGAGGCGGAACCTTGGCGGAACCAATCTAGGGCTCCGGCGGAGCTGTTCTGCCGGGAAACTTCCCTCTGGGAGGGGGAAATCATCACCATCGTCATCACCAACGATCCTCTCATCGGGAGGGGTTCAATCTCCATCAACATCTTCATCAGCACCATCTCCTCTCAAAACCCTAGTTCATCTCTTGTATCCAATCTTGTATCAAAACCACAAATTGGTACCTGTCGGTTGCTAGTAGTGTTGATTACTCCTTGTAGTTGATGCTAATTGGTTTACTTGGTGGAATATCATATGTTCAGATCCTTAATGCATATTAATACTCCTCTGATCATGAACATGAATATGCTTTGTGAGTAATTCGTTTGTTCTGAGGACATGGGTGAAGTCTTACTATTAGTAGTCATGTGAATTTGGTATTAGATTCGATATTTTGATGAGATGTATGTTGTCTCTCCTCTAGTGGTGTTATGTGAACGTCGACTACATGACACTTCACCATTATTTGGGCCTAGAGGAAGGCATTGGGAAGTAATAAGTAGATGATGGGTTGCTAGAGTGACAGAAGCTTAAACCCTAGTTTATGCGTTGCTTCGTAAGGGGCTAATTTGGATCCACTAGTTTCATGTTATGGTTAGGTTTACCTTAATACTTCTTTTGTAGTTGCGGATGCTTGCAATAGGGGTTAATCATAAGTGGGATGCTTGTCCAAGGAAGGCGGTACCCAAGCACGGTCCACCCACATATCAAATTATCAAAATAACGAACGCGAATCATATGGCGTGATGAAACTAACAGCGATAATTCACATGTGTCCTCGGGAGCGCTTTCCTCATTATAAGAATTTGTCCAGGCGTGTCCTTTGCTACAAAAAGGATTGGGTCACCTTGCTGCACTTTATTTACTTTCATTGCTTGTTACCCGTTACAAATTATCTTATCACAAAACTATGTGTTACCTACAATTTTTGTGCTTGCAGATAATACCTTACTGAAAACCGCTTGTCATTTCCTTCTGCTCCTCGTTGGGTTCGACACTCTTACTTATCGAAAGGACTACGATAGATCCCCTATACTTGTGGGTCATCAAGACTCTTTTCTGGCGCCGTTGTCGGGGAGTGAAGTGTCTTTGGTGACTGGAACTTGGTAAGGAAACATTTATATAGTGTGTTGAAATTTTCTGTCACTTGTTACTATGGAAACTAATCCTTTGAGGGGCTTGTTCGGGGCATCTTCGCCCCGACCAGTAGAGTAAAGAGTTGCTCCTGAACCTACTGAAAATGTTTACTTTGAGATTCCTTCGGGTATGATAGAGAAACTGCTAGCTAATCCCTTTGAAGGAGATGGAACATTGCATCCCAATTTACACCTTATCTTTGTGGATGAAGTTTGTTGATTATTTAAGCTTGCAGGTATACCCGATGATGTTGTTAAGAGGAAGGTCTTCCCTTTATCTTTGAAGGGAGACGCATTGACATGGTATAGGCTATGTGATGATACGGGATCTTGGAACTATAAGCGATCGAAGTTGGGATTTCACCAGAAGTTCTATCCTATGCACCTTGTTCATCGTGATCGTAATTACATATATAATTTCTGTCCTCGAGAAGGAGAAAGCATCGCTCAAGCTTGGGGGAGGCTTAAGTCAATGTTATATTCATGCCCCAATCATGAGCTCTCAAAAGAAATGATTATTCAATTTTTTTATGCTCGGCTTTCTCTCAATAATCGCACCATGCTCGATACTTCCTGTGCTGGTTCTTATATGCTGAAGACTATTAAATTCAAATGGGACTTATTGGAAATAATTAAACGCAACTCTGAAGATTGGGGTTCCGACGATGGTATTAGGTATGACACCTAAGTTTGATTGTGTTAAATCTTTTATGGATACCGATGCGTTTCGTGGATTTAGCGCTAAATATGGACTTGACTCTGAGATAGTAGCTTCTTTCTGTGAATCTTTTGCTACTCACGTTGATCTCCCTAAGGAGAAGTGGTTTATATATAATCCTCCCATTAAATTAGAAGTAGTTGCACCTGTTACAGTTGAAGAAAAAACTGTCACTTATAATGATCCTATTGTTCCTACTACTTATGTTGAGAAACCACCCTTTCCTGTTAGGATAAAGGATCATGCTAAAGCTTCAACTGTGGTTCATAAGAGTAATACTAGAACATATACACCTCCTGAGCAAATTAAAGTTGAACCTAGTATTGCTATGGTTAAAGATCTCTTGGTTAATAATATTGATGGGCATGTTATTTACTTCTGTGAGGAAGCTGCTAATATTGCTAGACCTGATGCTAAGATACATAGACCTGTTGTAGGCATGCCTGTTGTCGGGGAGGCTGATCGTAACCCACGAACACCTATGGGACCGGCGGACCGAGTCCCTTTCGGTTTGGTGGGGGGCGGAGATTGCACGAAGAGCAGATCGAGGCGAAACACACGAGAAGTTTACCCAGCTTCGGAGCTCTCCGGAGAGATAATACTCCTACTGCTGCTTGTCTGATTGTATTGTGTTCTTGCTAGGGAGCAGAGAGAGCTACAAAACCTAGCGTGAGTGTCTCTAGTTTCGAATGAGTCGAACCCAACTGAGCCCAACCGAACCCCTTCTACGTTGCGCATGGGCCTACTTTTATAGGCTCAAGGGGTCACCAACAGGCGACAACGTAGACAAGGGCAAAAATGGGAAAATGAGTTGCGGTTGGTACAGCTACTTTATGCAGTGTATTCTACCTAACTCGACGGCAAGGGACAAAAGCATTAAATGCCCGTCCATGTCGCCTAAACAGTCTTGAAAGGGACCGTCAGGGGCGCCACCGCTTGCCACGATGGCGCTCCTGTCAGCGCCGCTTACCGCTGCTCTCCGCTGGCTACACAGCCTCTTGACACGCACGCCTGGAATGGTCCCATGGCGACACGTTGGTGGATGAGCTGGAGCGGAGATGAAGAGAGGTTGCCTACCGCGGCAAGCGCCTTGCCATGGCTGAATCCTTGTCGCGCCCGGAAGCTTGTCGCTCACCGAGCCTTCCCGGCAAGCTCCTCTTGCCGGGGTCTTGTCTTTTGTGTGCCTTGAGTGGCCTTCCCGGGAAGTTCCTCTTGCCGGGGACTTGTCTCCTTGGCTTAAACACTTTGTTCTTGAATGGCTCCAAAGGAATTATGGAGGACCTTGGCGGTCACCAGGCAAGCCCTGCCCACGAGTGCTGCTGTCGTGTCCGTGCGAGTTCGGGATACTAGGGTACCCTACTCTAGTACACCGGCAGAGCCCCCGGGCCTGGGCCACACGCGGTGCCAAGCGCTGTTGGGCCAGGCCCAAAACAGTGCACGGGCACGCACGGCCTAGATCACGCCGTAACTTGCTCCGGACCCACCACGTCCCCACGAACAGCCTGCGCCCGAGCGTGGCGTCGTGGGAGAGATCGTGGGGTTTCTTTAATGGAAAAGCGGGCGTCCGCCCCTCTCCCTCCTTATAAGCAGGGAAACAGGGGTAAGTCGCCCACCTCGCCATTTGCTGTCCCATCTCGAAAACCACCGCCGCTCCTCCCTTCTTCTCTAGTCCGAAGAGAGCAACGCTCCGCCCCCCATCGCCACCAGCGCCATCAACATCGTCGGTCTCCTCCACCACCTCCGCCATGGCTCCGAAAGCCGACAAGGGGAAGGGCGTGAAGTCGGCCGAGGGCAGCGGCTCATGGCGCTGCGAAGGAGCGACCATCTCCCCCAGCTCGATGCAAAGGAGCTGAGGGAGGCTACTACCTCTTCAGTCGATGGAGGCAGGCGCATCCGCGCGCGAAAGTACTCTCCGCCGCCGCATCGAGTCGCTTGACGGGTACCCCTTCTTCACGCTCTTCTTCTATTGTGGGCTCTGCCCGCCCTTCTCTGAGTTCTTCTGTGATATCATGAACACCTATGGGTTTCGCCTCCTTGATTTCACCCCCAATGTTGTCCTGACCATGGCGGTTTTCGCACACCTCTGCGAAAACTTTGTCGGAGTCCACCCAAACGTAGCCCTTTTCCGCCACTTCTTCATGCCCCGCGTCAAGAGAGGAGAGCCACTTGCCGGAGGGATTGCTTGGATCTCTAGGATCGGCAAGAAAGAAGCCTATCTGGAAGGAGAGCTCCATAGCAAGTGGGAGGAGTGGAGAGCCGATTGGTGTTGGATCGTAGAGGAGAACCCACAGCCCTTCACTGCCCGTAAAACTCCCATAGTCTTGGCAACGATTGGAGCAACTTGGCGCGGAGGATGCTAGGTTGAAGATTGCTGTGACCGGATCCTGCGCCTCGAGCTTGCGGACTCACTTGTGGCGCGGCTTGGCGCGAATTTCCTTCGCCGCCGCGCCATCCCTTGCGGAGAGAGGAGAGACCTGCTTGGGAGTTCCAAAACCAGCGGATATCATGAGGTTGCGCCGGGCCTCAACTGGAATTTCACCGTCTTGGAGTTGGGCGCAATGCTTCGGAGTTGTTCAAGCATGACCCTGATCACCCGAATGGTTCATGTTGCGAGGGAGTCGTCCCATTGTGCAACAACTCTTCGCTCGACCGCATCCATGCAATGATGCGTTGTGCGATCGCGTAGGATCGTTCAACCTGGCAAGAACTGCAGACGACGTCGTCGCGGCAGTTCTTGATAGCTTGGAAGAAGTGCCGATCCGCGCCGACGAGCGAAGTGGCTCACCAGCGACACCACCGGCGCGAGATGCAGCGCGCCACCAGGTTGGAGGAGGCGGCTGCTGCCGATGGCGAATTTGTTCTTGTGGAGGCGGCGGCAGCGCAGAGGCGGCAAGCCTTGCCGATCGAGAGGAGCTTGCGGCGAGGAGGAGCAGCCGCGCCCGAAGTTGAGCCGGCGAGTCGCGGCGCCCCTCCACCTTCAAGTAGCTTGCCGCGGCGGAGCCCACAGCTCCACCAGAAGGCGCCTCCGCAAGGCGGGGAAGTGACGGGCGGCAGACAGACCCAACAACCGCATGCGCTGTCGACGCGCTCCACAGCGGCAAGCACTGTTGCCAGCGGAGCATCCACACCGCTGCAACAAGCGAGGCGGGGTCTTCTCGAGCCACGCTGCCACCCCATAGCGGTCAGAGAAACTACTCCTCTGCCTCTTCGCACGGAGGCGAGCCGAATTTGATCTCTCGGCGCTCAGCTCCGGCGAGGAAGAAGAAGAAGAGTAGCTTCTATCTTGTGCTTGTATTTCTTCAATTTGGTTGCTTTGTCTTGTATCTGATTTGCTTCATTACGAACTCTTTCCTTTTGAGCCTTTGGTCGAGAGCGTCAAAGAGAGCCAAGACCCGGTGGTTGTCATCGAAGCGATCCCCGTGACAACGGGAGGCGCGTCTGAGACCCCCTTGCGGACCGGCAACCCTTCCTCAAAGCAGCCCCAGCCACAGCCCCAGCGTAAGTATATGGTTTATTTCTTCTTGTTAGGTGTGCATGGGTGCTCCTTCTTTCTTGATATCGACTTGTTGATTTGTGTAGGAGCGAGCAGCCTCATCAAGAGTGCGGAAGTCGCTCGAAATTCTATCTGCTTCGACTACGCCGCCAAGGAGAATTCTCCGGCAAGGGCGTTCTCCGGCAAGGAGACTTCTCCGCCAAGGACATCACCGGTGATCCTCCGGTGGTGAGACCACGGCTGCAGATCCCATTGCAGGTAATCCTCTTGCGTGACAATTTCCCTTGGGTTCTTTTTCTTTTGTTCTTCTTTTCGAACATTTGCTTGACTGTTCTTTCTTTTTAAGTCGTCGAGATCCATCCGCCGCAGAGCCGATGGAGATTGAGGTCACCGGCGAAGAGGACGCCTTGCAATACTGACGACGCCGCCACCATGGAGGAAGAGGCTGGCGCCGATGGGTCCGCCGGCGAAGAGGCCGCCAAGGCTGCCGCCGCAAAAGGCTGGCGAGGGTCTGCGATCGCCCGACGACCACGAGGCGCGAGAGCGCTAAGCGCTTCGCCGACCGCCGATCGCTCCGCCACGGTGCAGCGTCGAGCTCGAAGAGCCCAGCCAGCGCCTATCTGAAGGCGGCGACGGCGTCTTCATCAAGCTCCACAGACGTCGAGCTCGGGCGCCGGTCGAAGGAGACCTTTTACTGAAGAGCTGCTCGCCTCCGCTGGGCTGTCGCTGGTTGACGCGCCAAGCAGCAGCAGCAAGCAGTCTGAGGAGGAGCAGTGTTGAAGAAGCTGTTGTCGCTCTACCGCGCCCGACAAGCCAAGTTGGAGTCCCGGAAGCACTTGTCGCGAGGGCGGGAGCAGACATGGAGAAGCGCAGAAGAGCTCCGGGCGCCAACCAAGAAGCTCTCGGGGCGTAGCGAAGAAAGCGGGGCGACTTCATTGAAGAGCGCACAGCCTTCATCCTTGAGAAGGCTGAGGTCGAGGAGCAACAACGGCTTGCCGCGAAGCTATCTGCGCAAGAAGGCGGTGGCGCGGCGAAGATCAACCTTGACAGCTATGAGGAAGAGCTTGCAGCGCAAGCAATCACTTGGCGAGCTCTCAAGGAAGCAAAAACGCTGCCGCAGCTGCCGAGGCCGCCAAGAAAGAGTTGGAGATGAAGGTGGCGCAGCTGGAGGCCGGTCTGCGGAAAAAGCGGCGAAGAGCTTGCCGCGCTGAAGCCTGCCGAGAAGGGCGTCTACACTCTTGGCGAGTTGCGGGGCCGTCTCGCTGAAAGGATTAAAAAGCTCGATGCCGCCAAGGACTCCAAGGCAGATCTTGAGCTGAAGCTGACCACCACGATCACGCAGGGCGTTGGAAGGCGCCAAAGAGCGGGAGGTGGCCTGTTGGAGATGATCAAGACCAGCGAGGAGCTGGCGGCGAGTGCCACGACCGCCAGAACACCTTCGGAGAGAGCGTGATGCACTTTGGACGGAGGGTCTTGTGGATCTGCCGCCGCCATCGACAAGGAGCTGATGGAGCTGGGGATGGTGGATCTTGGGTACTCCTCCGACGGCGTCTCAACCCAGCGCCAAGCTCAGCTGTTCCTCAAGGGCATGGTGGCGGCTCTCCAGCGACTCGGGAAGAGATCCCGAAGCAGCTAGTCGAGAATCGCGCCGGATCTGCGCGAGAGCCCTCGGAAGGTGTTGATGAAGGTGGCCTTCCGCAATCCGAGGCCTCAACCTCAGCGGCGTCCTCGGATCCTTGCCGCCCGGATGCCGATGTGGAGGCGCTCAAAGCCCTTATCGCACCCATTGTGGACAAGGTGGGCAAGATCAAGCGGGTTGATGGCGACCGCGTGACTAGGCCGCCAATTTTATCTTTCCTTGTCGCTGCTGATCATGTTTAGGAGAACAATTCATTAGATCTGCGACAAGCTATTTTTGTAATATAACTCTATCTTAGGCGATGATTGCAATGTTATTTCCTTTACTTGATTCCTTCCTTTGTATGTTTGTGCCCTCGCTTTTAGGGAACTTGTCGTGCTGGCACCTTTGCATGGCCTTTGAGTCTTGAACGTCGGCAGCCTTCTGGCGGTGCCGCCTCCGACAAGCAACCTTGTCGCAACTAGTTGCAGCTCACTTAAGTTGTTGAGCGGACTCGAAACAAAGTAAGGCGCGAACTAGCTCTGAGTTGGTTCCTCATGACAGGTTTTCCTATACAAAGTACTTATCGTTCGAGGAAGATAACTTAAAAATTTAAAACTGATTGCTCAAACTTTGGCAACTTAGCTTTTACGTCGCTTGCTTCCCGGTAAGGCGACACTTCCTCGGCGGCGACTTGGCGGCCCACACCATTATCTTCTCCTTCCCCGGCTAACTTGTGGGCGTGGGAACCTTCCTTTCTTTGAGAAAGAAAAGAAGAAAATAAAGTTATGGAGCCTTGTGGCTCGTTATTGCTTCTGGTGTGGATGCTGCACAAAATGTTAGATAACACATGCAAAAATGATTATGAAAGCATGTATTTGACAAATTGTGCGCAAGACATGAGCTTTACTGATGCACGGGGTCTGCGCCCGGCTTCGTACAAAGGATTACATGCAACATCGGCAAGACTTGTACAAAAGGTGGTTGCCGGAACAAGTTCCAGCAACCGTGCCCTATGGGTAAAACTTACGAAGATGTTCAATGTTCCAGGAGTTGCTCACCGGAATGCCATCTTCGGTCTCAAGGCGGACAGCGCCAGGCCTAGTGACTCGTTTCACCTTCCCACTTCGGCGTCAACTTGTTGGGATTCTTGGCGGACTGAACGCGCCGAAGAACAAGGTCGCCTTCCTCGAGACTTCTGGCGTTAACTTTGCGGCTATGGTAGCGGCGCAAAGTTTGCTGGTAACGAGCAGCTCGTATAGCAGCCTGAAGACGGTCCTCCTCAAGGAGCAGCGCGTCATCTTGCCGCAGCTGCTCTTGCTCAAACTCATCATAGCGAGCACTCGAGGTGACCCGTATCTGAGTTCCGTGGGAGAACTGCCTCTGCTCCATAGACTAGAGCGAAAGGTGTGCGGCGATGGCTCGATTTGGCGTCGTCTGATCGACCAAAGAACCACCGGCAGCTCCTCAATCCAGTTTCTTCCGCACTTGTGCAGCTGTCAAAAGTTCGGTCTTGAGCCCTCGCAGCACTTCAGCGTTGCCCTCTCCGCTTGACCGTTGCTTCTCGGATGAGCAACGAAGCGAAGCAGACCTTGGCGCCAAGATCTTGGGCGTCTTGCATGAAGGTGCGGCTCGTGAATTGTGTGCCGTTGTTGGTGATGATCTGTTAGGAATTCCAAAGCGGCAAACAATCGACTGAAGAACTTATTCTTGTTGTCTGTCACCTTCCTCATTGCTTCCACTTCCGGCCACTTTGTGAACTTGTCGATTACAGCGTACAAGTACTCAAAGCCCCGACGGCTCGGGGAAAGGGGCCGAGGATGTCGAGCCCCAAACCGAAAATGGCGGGATAAAGGGATCGTCTGGAGAGCTTGAGCTGGCTGGTGTATCTGTTTGGAATGGGCCTGCACGCTTCACACTTGGTTACTTGTGCGATTGCATCTGGAGGCTGTCGGCGGAAGAAACCCTGCGGAAAGCTTTGCGGCAAGTGCTCTTGCTCCAATGTGGTGACCACATATGCCTCTATGTATCTCTGCCAGCAGCTTCATCCATCTTCGGTGAATACACTTCAATTTCACACCGTTGAGTCTTCTTACATACAGCGTGCTATCGACAAACTGGTACATACTTGACTGCGGGCTACTCTCTCCGCTTCTTCTTGCTCTTGGGAAGTTCTCTGTCTGAAGGAAATGGACAATCTGCTGCGCCCATGTTGGAGCTTGCGGCTCGACAACAAGGACTAAAGGCACATCTGCTGCTACGGGAACATCCGCTTCTCTGGCGAGAACCTGCGGCTCGATCGAGCTTGATGTTCCCGGCAAGCTTGCGGAGCAAAACTTGTCGGGGCGTCAGCTTCAACGAAACAAACCCTAGGGCTTGTCGGGCGCAGATGCTCCTCGGCACTCTTGGAATTGAGCACAGGGATCTTGGCGGCGGCTTCGGGAAGCTCTGCCGGAAAATAGTCACCAGAGATCAACTTCCTCTTCTTGTTCTTTCCTGTTGATGGCGTTACGGTTGGTTGAGTCAGCTTGAGCACAAAATCCCTGGTTCCACGGTAACTTGAGTCGGGCGCACTTTGACGAGCCATCGGCTATATCATTACGAGCTCTTGGAACATGTTCCATTTGCAGGCCGTCAAAGTGCTCTTCTAGCTTTCTCACTTCATCAACGTGAGGCTTCCATCAGCGGACTCGATAATCTTTGTTTACTTGGCGGACGACAAGCTGCGAGTCACCCCTGACAATGAGCTTCTTGATCCCAAGGTCTACTGCAATTCTGAGACCGGCAAGCAAACCTTCATACTCAGCAGTATTGTTTGTTGCTTGCTCCATGGGAAAGTGCATCTGGACTATGTACTTGAGGTGCTCTCCGGTGGTAGCGACTAGCGCTCAAGCCGCCCGCCTTTGCCTTGCGCGAAGGCACCATCAAAGTACATCAGCCACTCTTTACTTGCCTCCTTGGCGGGGATGCTCGTCTCGGAATTTCTTCATCTTGCGTTGGCGTCCATTCTGCTATAAACTCTGCCAATGCTACGCTTTGGATAGTTGAAGTGCTTTCAAACTTGAGGCCAAAGCTTGACAGTTCGATGCCCACTCGACAATCCTGCTGTTGCTTCGGATTTTGCAATATCCTCTTGATGGAAGCGAGTGGCGATTGTTATCTCATGTGCTTGGAAGTAATGGCGCAGCTTTCTCGAGGCCATGAGGAGGCGAAAAGCAATTTCGCACACCGAGTACCTTGACCTAGCCCCTGTAGAAGGGAACCGACAAACTACACTGGCGCTGCACCATCCTTTTCGAATCTTCTCGCTTCGTCTGCTGCAGATCCGTCCTTATCGGGACGAGCTTGTCGGTGAAGCCCCACTTATCGCTGGATGCATCTGCCTCGGTTGCGGCTCCTCATCGCCTCCCTCTCCGCTACTAACGCAGCACTAACCACTTGATTGGTTGCCGCTATATATAGCAACAACTTCTCTTGTAGCCTAGGTGCGACAAGTATTGGAGTAGAGGACAGTACCTCTTTAAGTCTGCGGCGCAGCCTCCGCCGAGTCCATTTCATTGGAACTGCCTTTTCAAAATTTTGAAAATGGCGGGCCTTCAGCGATCTAGAGATAAACCTGCTTTGAGCAGCCACGCAACCGCAAGTCTTCGTACATCCTTGATGCGCTTTGGTGCTTCAATCTGCTCAATGGCCTTGATCTTGTCGGGATTGGCTTCAATTCCCGCCGAGACACGAAGAACCGAGAAGCTTGCGGAAGGGACTCCAAACACGCACTTCTCGGGGTTGAGCTTGAGGTTGATCTTGCGCAGATTTGCAAAGGTCTCATCTAAATCTTGAACCAGAGTTGCCTGTCTTTGCTTTTGACCACTATGTCATCCATGTAGCTTCTACATTTCTGTGCATTTGCGGCTCAAAAGCGTCATGGACTACTCTTGCAAATGTTGAACCAGCATTCTTTAGCCCAAAAGGCATCCGTACAAAACAGTATGTGCCACATGGGGTGATGAATGCGGTTTTCTCCTCATCCTCTTCTGCCATGAAGATCTGATGATATCCTGAGTATGCATCAAGAAATGAAAGCAAATCACATCCAGCCGTGGAGTCTACAATATGGTCGATGCGTGGCAAGGGAAATGGGTCTTTTGGACAAGCTTTATTAACATCTGTGAAGTCGATACAAAGTCTCAATTTCCCATTTTCCTTGCGTACAACTACCGGATTGGCCAACCACGTAGGATGGAGCACTCCTCTGACAAGGCCTGCTGCTTCCAACTTCTTGATTTCTTCTGCAATGAACTCTTGGCGCTCCACCGCTTTCGACTTTACGCTGACGGGCGCGCGATGAGGACAGACAGCTAGGTGGTGCTCAATTACTTTCCTGGGAACACCGGGGATGTCAGACGGTTGCCATGCAAACACGTCGACGTTCGCCCGCAGGAAAGCAACGAGCGCGCCTTCCTATTTAGGGTCGAGAGTGGCACTAATGGTGAAGGTACCACCAGTGCCGTCCTCCTTGGCGGGCACCTTCTTGGTCTTCGGTGGAGCTGCCATCGTCTTCTTGCACTTGCCGGTGGAGCTCGATGGTGCGTCCTCGGCGGTAGCGCAGCACTCAAGAGGTGCGCTTGCGGAGTGGGCATCGAGCTCTTGCGGTTTGGTCTTCTTCTTCCCCGGGAGCTTGATTGGGAAGTGACTTGCTATCTGTTGCAGCTGCTGCCTCCCGGTAAATCTTGTCGGCGCAGATAAGAGCATCCTTCTTGTCGCCATGTACAGAAATGACACTTATTGGGCCTGGCATCTTGAGCAAGTTGTGTGCGTAATGAGAGGCCGCCATGAACTTGGCGAGCGCTGGACGGCCGAGTATCCCATTGTAAGGTAATGGAAAATCAGCAACGTCGAACGTGACCCTCTCAATCCTGAAGTTTAGCTCGCTGCCAAACGTGACTGGCAGCGTGATCTTCCCTTTCGGCTTGCTCCTTCCCGGATTGATTCCTTGGAATGTGCCAGTCTCTTTGAGCTCGCTGTCAGGGATCTGAAGCTTCTGGAGCACCGCGGAGGAAATCAGGTTTAAGCCGGCCCCGCCGTCAACTAGCATCTTGGTGACCTTGAGGTTGCGGATAGTTGGTGAGACCAACATCGGCAAGCACCCGACCGCAGTTATGCGATCAGGGTGGTCCTCAATATCAAAGATGATAGGCGTGCTGGACCATTTCAGAGGCTTGCGTGACTCTACGGATGGTTCTGCTGCATTAACTTCCTGCATCCACTGCTTGAGTTGGCGGTGTGAAGTATGCAGAGAAGCACCGCCGTCAATGCAGAGGACCTCTGTTGCTTTCTGAAACTCCTGCTCATCGGCCTCGTCGTCTTCCATGTCTTCATCGTCTTCGTCGTCTTCATCCTTGTCGCGGCCTCGGGGAGGTCTGTCTCCTTGCCGCTGCTTGGCCTTACCGCGGCGTCCTCCCCGGCCGGGTCGCTTCTTGCTAGCTCCCCCAGCACCTTCCTGGGCCTTCTCCTTGTCGCGCCGCTCGTACTCAGCCTTCTGCTGTTCAATAAGCTGCTCGACCTTCTTGCAGCTCTGGAGGTCATGGCCCTTGGTGCGGTGGATCTTGCAGTACTGTTTATTGGAACTGTCCTGCTTGTCGGCGGCCGCCACAGCTTGGTGGTCGGTGCCAGCGGCAACCTCCTTGACGGAGCCACCAACTTTGGCCTTCTTGGCGGTACCACCGTTGCCGGACTGCTCGACAACCAGTACCTCTTTGCCTTTCTTCTTTCTGTTGTTCCGTCGCCGGCTCTTCTTCGCCGGGGCGGTCTCCTCACTGTCAAATCCTGCTTCTGTATTCTCCCCTGGGAGTCTCCTCCCTTCCTCAGCACGTGCACACTTGTCGGCCAAGGCGTACAGCTCACTAACGTCCTTAACTTTGCACATCGCCATCTCTTCCCTCATCCTGCGGTTCCGCACGTTCTGATGAAACGCGCTGATCACCGCGGCAGGGTGGACATCTGGGATGTTGTAGTGCACACGGCTGAACCTCTGGATGAACTTGCGCGAGAGACTCTCCTTCCTTACAGGCGGCAGGTGAAGGTCACTCTCTTGGCCATGAGGTTTGTGGCGGCCTGTGAAGGCGCCGACAAACTGATGGCATAGATCTGCCCAAGAAGATATGGATCCGTCCGGCAAGTGCATGAGCCAAGACCTGACATTGGGCTTGAGTACCAGCGGGAAGTAGTTGGCGAGATCTTGTCGTCTCGCCCCCGATGCTTGCACAGCGATGGTGTAGATCTTTGAGGAACTCCGACGGATCGTCCTGCCATCGTACTTCTCTGGCACATCTGGCTTGAAATTCTTCTTGTTGGGCCACTGGACTTGCTGCAGCTCACGAGTGAACGCAGGGCAACCTACCGCGTACGGCAAGTCGCCTGGTTCCCCTGGCGCATGCATATCGACAGAGGGCCCAGCGCGCTGGTCGAATTGACGTCGCGCTTCTCTTCGGCGCTCGATGCGGGTTCGAGCGTCTTCTTGTTGTCGTTCTTGAAGAACTTGGCGCTGATCACGGCGAGCTCGTGGATCCGATGACGCGGTGGAGTCGCTGTCGAGGTGGATCCGACGAGTTGGCGATCTTGGCCTTCGGGGTGGAGAGTGCATGGTGGTTGCACCCCCACAGGTTTCGTCGCCACCGGCTCGTGCCTTGTCGTCTTGCCGCGGCAGCGATGTAGTTGGTTGCCGCGGAGCGTCGCCGTTGGCAAAGCCGATGAGACTCTGGATGGTGGCCCTCCATTCGTCGACCTTGTCGGCTGTCGGAGGGTAGTCTAGGAGCAGTTGAGCTCTCGCCAAGACTTCGCTGGAGTGGCGGGCGGCGGTGGTGAGCAGTGCGAGGCGGGATATGCTCGGACTTCTAACTATGTTAGAAGGAGCAGCATCCGTCGAGCGACCGTACCCGCTTCGTGCCAACATCTTTGGCGTGCACGCTGGTCTTGAGGGCCTCGCGATCCTCCAGCTCGGTCTTGATCCAACGGCGTATGGTACTATGAATACCATGGCGCTGTCGGTCCCGCGCCTCTGAGATGGGCGCGGTGCGTGTCTGACGCCGAGTGCATGCGGCCTTGTCCTTGGACTTGGCAGCGTCATGAGCTCCTCGTCGGCGCCCGTTCTTCCGCCGGTGTCTTCCCGCCACCCGTTTGCTCGGTGGTGGCGGGATCGGCGTGGGCGGCTCCGCTGCGCCAAGCCTTCTTCTTCGGTGGCATGTTGATGAAGAGGATGAAGATGTTGCTCGTGTGAGCGCTGGATCAGGTTCACACAGCCTCGCTGCCACCCCTACCTGGCGCGCCAAAGATGTCGGGGAGGCTGATCGTAACCCACGAACACCTATGGGACCGGCGGACCGAGTCCCTTCGGTTCGGTGGGGCGGAGATTGCACGAAGAGCAGATCGGGCGAAACACACGAGTAGTTTACCCAGCTTCGGAGCTCTCCGGAGAGATAATACCCCTACTGCTGCTTGTCTGATTGTATTGTGTTCTTGCTAGGGAGCACAGAGAGCTACAAAACCTAGCGTGAGTGTCTCTAGTTTCGAATGAGTCGAACCCAACTGAGCCCAACCGAACCCCTTCTACGTTGCGCATGGGCCTCCTTTTATAGGCTCAAGGGGTCACCAACAGGCGGCAACGTAGACAAGGGCAAAAATGGGAAAATGAGTTGCGGTTGGTACAGCTACTTTGTACAGTGTATTCTACCTAACTCTGACGGCAAGGGACAAAAGCATTAAATGCCCGTCCATGTCGCCTAAATAGTGCAGAAAGGGACCGTCAGGGGCGCCACCGCTTGCCACGATGGCGCTCCTGTCAGCGCCGCTTGCCGCTGCTCTCGGCTGGCTGCACAACCTCTTGACACGCACGCCTGGAATGGTCCCATGGCGACACGTTGGTGGATGAGCTGGAGCGGAGATGAAGAGAGGTTGCCTACCGCGGCAAGCGCCTTGCCGCGGCTGAATCCTTGTCACGCCCGGAAGCTTGTCGCTCACGAGCCTTCCCAAGCTCCTCTTGCCGGGTCTTGTCTTTGCGTGCCTTGAGTGGCCTTCCGGCAAGTTCCTCTTGCCGGGACTTGTCTCCTTGGCTTAAACACTTTGTTCTTGAATGGCTCCAAAGGAATTATGGAGGACCTTGGCGGTCACCGAGCAAGCCACCATGGGTGTCTTTGAATGCCGTCTGCACGAGTTCGGGATACTAGGGTACCCCTACTCTAGTACACCGACACCTGTTTTTTCTGTTAAAATAGGAGATCATTGTTATCATGGTTTATGTGATATGGGTGCTAGTGCTAGTGCAATACCTTATTATTTATACCAAGAAATTATGCATGATATTGCACCTGATGAGATAGAAGATATACACGTTACAATTAAGCTTGCTAATAGAGATACTATTTCACCATTTGGGATTGTTAGGGATGTTGAAGTCTTGTGTGGGAAAGTTAAATATCCTGCTGATTTCCTTGTTATTGGTTCCCCACAAGATAGCTTTTGTCCCATTATATTTGGTAGACCCTTCTTAAATACCGTTAATGCTAAAATTGATTGTGAAAAGGATGTTGTTACAATAGGCTTGGGAGATATGAAACATGAGTTTAATTTTGCTAAGTTTCGTAGACAACCCCATGATAAAGAATTGCCTAGTAAGGATGAAATTATTGGTCTTGCTTCTATTGTCGTGCCTCCTACTGATCCATTAGAACAATATTTGCTAGACCATGAAAATGATATGTTTATGAATGAAAGAAGGGAGATAGATGAAGTATTCTTGCAACAGGGCCCTATTCTGAAACACAACTTACCTGTTGAAATCCTAGGGGATCCTCCTCCACCCAAGGGTGATCCCATGTTCGAGCTTAAACCTTTACCTGATAATCTTAAATATGCTTATCTTGATGAAAAGTAGATATATCCTGTTATTATTAGTGCTAACCTTTCAGAGCAAGAAGAGGAAAGATTATTGAAAACCCTGAAGAAGCACCGTGCTGCTATTGGATACACTCGGGATGATCTTAAGGGCATTAGTCCCACTCTATGTCAACACAAAATTAAATTGGACGAAGACGCCAAGCCAGTGAGAGATCATCAACGACGATTAAATCCTAACATGAAAGAAGTGGTAAGAAAGGAAATACTAAAGCTCCTTGAGGCAGGTATAATTTATCTCGTTGCTGATAGTGATTGGGTAAGTCATCTCCATTGCGTCCCTAAGAAGGGAGGTATTACTGTCGTTCCTAATGATAAAGATGAATTGGTCCCGCAAAGAATTGTTACAGGTTATAGGATGGTAATTGATTTTTGTAAATTAAATAAAGCTACTAAGAAAGATCATTACCTCTTACCTTTTATTAATCAAATGCTAGAAAGACTATCCAAACATACACATTTCTGCTTTCTAGATGGTTATTCTGGCTTCTCTCAAATACCTGTGTCAGTGGATGATCAATCAAAAACTACTTGTACTTGCCCTTTCGGTACTTTTTCTTATAGTCGTATGCCTTTTGGTTTATGTAATGCACCTGATACCTTTCAAAGATGCATGATGGCTATATTCTCTGATTTTGTGAAAAGATTTTGTGAGGTATTTATGGATGACATCTCCGTTTATGGATCCTCTTTTGATGATTGCTTGAGCAACCTTGATCGAGTTTTGCAGAGATGCGAAGACACTAGTCTCGTCTTGAATTGGGAAAATTGCCACTTTATGGTTAATGAAGGCATTGTCTTGGGGCATAAAATTTCTGAAAGAGGTATTGAAGTTGATAAGGCTAAAGTTGATGCTATTGAAAAGATGCCGTGTCCCAGGGACATTAAAGGTATAAGAAGTTTCCTTGGTCATGTCGGTTTTTATAGGAGGTTCATTAAGGACTTTTCTAAAATCTCTAGGCCTCTGACTAATTTATTGCAAAAAGATATTACTTTTGTCTTTGATGATGATTGTGTAGAAGCATTTGAAATCCTTAAGAAAGCTTTGACCACTGCACCTATTGTTCAGCCACCTGATTGGAATTTACCCTTTGAAATTATGTGTGATGCTAGTGATTATGCTGTAGGTGTTGTTCTACGGCAAAGAGTTGATAAGAAATTAATGTTATTCGGTATGCTAGTAAAACTCTTGATACTGCCCAGAGAAATTATGCTACTACTGAAAAAAATCTTAGCAGTTGTATTTGCTTGTGGTAAGTTTAGACCTTATATTGTTGATTCTAAAGTTACTATTCACACTGATCATGCTGCTATTAAATATCTTATGGAAAAGAAAGATGCTAAACCTAGACTAATTAGATGGGTTCTCTTGCTCCAAGAATTTGATTTGCATATTATTGATAGAAAGGGAGCTGAGAACCCCGTTGCAGACAACTTGTCTAGGTTAGAGAATGTTCTTGATGACCCACTACCTATTGATGATAGCTTTCCTGATGAACAATTAGCGGTCATTAATGCTTCTCATACTGCTCCATGGTATGCTGATTATGCTAATTATATTGTTGCTAAATTTATACCACCTAGTTTCACATACCAGCAAAAAAAGTTCTTTTATTATTTAAGACATTACTTCTGGGATGACCCACACCTTTATAAAGAAGGAGTAGATGGTGTTATTAGACGTTGTGTACCTGAGCATGAAAAGGAACAGATCCTACGCAAGTGTCACTCCGAACCATATGGTGGACACCACGCTGGAGATAGAATTGCACATAAGGTACTGCAATCTGATACGTCTCCGTCGTATCTATAATTTTTGATTGTTCCATGCCAATATTATTCAACTTTCATATACTTTTGGCAACTTTTTATATTATTTTGGGACTAACATATTGATCCGATTGCCCAATGCAGTTCTGTCATTGCATGTTTTATGTTTCGAAACCCCATATCAAACGGAGTCCAAACAGGATAAAAGCAGACGGAGAATTATTTTGGAATATTTGTGATTTTGGGAAGTAATATCAGCGAGGCGGTGCCCGAGGTGGCCACGAGACGGGGCCCACGCCCACTCGTGTGGGCGCGCCCCCACCCTCCTGGGCCACTTGTAAGGCGGTTGACGCCCTTCTTTGGCCGCAAGAAAACTAATTTTTGGAAAAATATCTGGGCAAAGGTTTCAATCCAATCGGAGTTACGGATCTCCATATATATATGAAACGGTGAAAAGGCAGACCAGGAGAACACAGAAACAGAGAGATAGATCCAATCTCGGAGGGTCTCTCGCCCCTCCCATGCCATGGGATCCAAGGACCAGAGGGGAAACCCTTCTCCCATCTAGGGAGAAGGTCAAGGAAGAAGAAGAAGAAGGGAGGCTCTCTCCCTCTTGCTTCCGGTGGAGCTGGAGCGCTGCCGGGGGCCATCATCATCACTGCGATCTACACCAACACCTCTACCATCTTCACCAAAATCTCCATCACCTTCCCCCATCTATATTCAGCGGTCCACTCGCCCGCAACCCACTGTACCCTCTACTTGAACATGGTGCTTTATGCTTCATATTATTATCCAATGATGTGTTGCCATCCTATGATGTCTGAGTAGATTTTCGTTGTCCTATTGGTGGATGATGAATTGCTATGATTGATTTAATTTACTTGTGGTTATGTTGTTGTCCTTTGGTGCCCATCATATGAGCGCGCGCGTGGATCACACCATAGGGTTAGTTGTATGTTGATAGGACTATGTATTGGAGGGCTAGAGTGACAGAAGCTTCAACCTAGCATAGAAATTGATGCATACGGGATTGAAGGGGGACCAATATATCTTAATGCTATGGTTGGGTTTTACCTTAATGAACATTAGTAGTTGCGGATGCTTGCTAATAGTTCCAATCATAAGTGCATATAATTCCAAGCCAGGGATGACATGCTAGCAGTGGCCTCTCCCACATAAAACTTGCTATCGGTCTAGTAAAGTAGTCAATTGCTTAGGGACAATTTCACAACTCCTACCACCACTTTTCCACACTCGCTATATTTACTTTATTGCATCTTTATCTAAACAGCCCCTACTTTTTATTTACGCGTTCTTTACTTTGTTGCAAAGCTATCCAACAACACCTACAAAGTACTTCTAGTTTCATACATGTTTTAGGTAAGGCGAACACTAAGCATGCGTAGAGTCGTATCAGTGGCAGATAGGACTTGAGAGAATATTTGTTCTACCTTTAGCTCCTCGTTGGGTTCAACACTCTTACTTATCGAAACAGGCTACAATTATCCCCTATACTTGTGGGTTATCACAATCCGGTTTTTATTGGCCTACTCTCTTCAAGGATGCTCGTAAGTTTGTCTTGTCTTGTGATGAATGTCAAAGAATTGGTAATATTAGTAGACGTCAAGAAATGCCTATGAATTATTCTCTTGTTATTGAACCATTTGATGTTTGGGGCTTTGATTATATGGGACCTTTTCCTGCCTCTAATGGATACACACATATTTTAGTTGATGTTGATTATGTTACAAAGTGGTTAGAAGCTATTCCAACTAGTAGTGCTGATCATAACACCTCTATTAAGATGCTTAAAGAAGTTATTTTTCCGAGGTTTGGAGTCCCTAGATATCTAATGACTGATGGTGGTTCACATTTTATTCATGGTGCTTTTCGTAAAATGCTTGCTAAGTATGATGTTAATCATAGAATTGCATCCCCTTATCACCCACAGTCTAGTGGACAAGTAGAGTTGAGTAATAGAGAGCTCAAATTAATTTTGCAAAAGACTGTTAATAGATCTAGAAAGAATTGGTCCAAGAAACTTGATGATGCATTATGGGCCTATAGAACTGCATATAAAAATCCTATGGGTATGTCTCCGTATAAGATGGTTTATGGAAAAGCATGTCACTTACCTCTCGAACTTGAACATAAGGCATATTGGGATATTAAAGAGATCAACTATGATTTCAAACTTGCCAGTGAGAAGAGGTTATCTGTAACATCCCAAAATTCTAAATTTTGGAATGTTATAATAAATAGATAGATTTGATTGTTTGTTTGATTGTTGTGTGATTGATTGACTGAAAGTGAGTGAATTTGAAACTTTTTGAAAGTTAAATGAGAGGGAATAAAAGGACTTTCCCAAACTTTCATTTTTTGCTTTTATGATCTTCGGGAATTCAAATTCTTTTCATCACAAAACCCTGGAGAGAAGATGACATGACTTCTTCCATTTATTTAAATGACAAGGGGTGTTGAAAATATTTGAATTTCATTTGAGAATATTTCCAATTCTGAAACTTTATGTAACTCAATGATTTTCACGGCGAAGATAAAATGACTTCTTCAAAACATATGAAATATGAGTTGGGAGTTTCAAAAATTAAATTCAAAGTTCTTTTGAATTTATTTTTCAATTGGAGTTATTTGAGTTTTATTCAAATTATTTTCTCCAAAAATAAAATATATGGAAAATAGGGTAAAATGATTCCCTACATCAGAAAATTGGAGAGAAATAAATTTTAAATCATTGTGGTATTTTTAAAATGATTTTATTGGATTTTATTGGACCAATAGCACTCTTTGTTTTATTTGAATTTGTGAGTATTTTATTTGAAGCTATAATAATGTTCATTTTGTAGGAAATCTTTTTCTGCAAATTTTGATATATTATATGCCTATGTTGCATTTTATTTTATTGGTATTATTTTATTTTAGTGTCTGTTTCTTTTTAAAAAAAACTCCCTCTTTTGGACCGACCGGTCCGAGCCGGCCCAGCTTGCCAGGACACGGCCCAGCCGGCCCACGTCGCTTGCCCGCGTGCCCGAGCTCCGCTCGGAGTCCGCCGCCACCACGGCATCGCCGCCGCCTCCGTGCCGCCGCCGACCTCCTCTGCCCCCTTCCCCACGCCACCACTCGCGCTCCTCTCCTATAAAACCCGAGGCCCCGGGCCCCTCCTCTCTCTCCCTCTCCCGCCGCCGCCGCCCTTTTCGCCGCCCGCTCGCCCGTCCCGCCCGCGACCACCGCCAAGCCGCCATCCTCCTCGCCTCGCCGCGCTGCCCCTCCCCGTCCACTCCGCCCTCGCCGCAGGCCACCAGAGCCGCCGCTCCGGTCGAGCCCGAGCCGCCCGCCGCCGTCTTCTCCGACGCCGACGAACCACGCCGCCGCCGTCGGGTTTTTTTTTTCGAACCGGTAATAACCGACCCCGGTTCGCAGTTTTTTTTTAAATTTTCTTTGGTTTTTTTAAAGACCGGTTTTATTTATTAGTTAGGTTAAATAGTGAGCGTTCACCCGTTTAGATCTGTAGCGAACGGTTTTCGTTCTCTAGCGTTCTGTAGCGAGCGTTCGCTCGATAGGTTTTTTCTTTTTTTCTTTTTAAATTCTGCCAGGGACCCTTCTGTGATTAAAAGTTTTACAGATTAGCCCCTGTTTTTCAAACGACCATAACTTTTTACTCGTTAGTCCAAATCCAACGAAACCAACGCCCACTTCTTCGTTACGAGCCCCTCTTTCCAGTAATCTAACTCAAACATGTTTTTGAAAGTTTAAAATTTGAATTAGATCAGATTTGAATTCAAACTTTGTTTGATCATAACTTGAGTTTCGTAGCTCCGTTTGAGTTGATTCTTTTTGCAAATAGAAGCTCTTGACCTAAACTTTCTGATAAGGCCAAATTCATATAATTTTGGTACTGTTATAAATTGTTTTATGTTGCAAGAGTTATTCGCTTGGTTTTGATGTTTTCCGAATCGTACTCTTCATTCTTTCCGATCTTTTGAGTGATTGCTTATGTGTGGTTACTATTGCTTGCTTACGATAGATTGACCGAAGTGCGACGAGTAGAGCTATCAAGAGTTTTGAGTGCGAACCATCTTCATCAACTTTGCAGGCAAGTAACACTTTGATCATACCTTTTCTACTACCCAGTTTTTATGCATTAGTTTCAACCCTCAAACATTGCATGAGTAGGATTGATAACATGTGGGTATTGGGAAGTAGTTCTTTGAGGTAGGAACCTATTGCCTGTTACTATCAAACCCTTGGGAGTTACTACTACGCGTTGCTTATATTGCTATGCTATGCTCGTGAGCGTGGTTTACGTATGAGTGAAATCCATGACAGATGTGAGATTGTTATTTAATTGCTCAACTTAAGGTGGCAACTTAAATACACATCCGGTGGATTGCTAGGGGCACCACAGGGATATACCGATGGACTTGCCGGACACACGGGATATACCGGTGTTGTCCTAGGAGATCCGGGGATATACTGTGTGATCATCCTACGGTCCGCCACCCGAGGCTCAAAGGGATCATGAGATTATTCAAACTAGAAACTTTCGTGTGCAGCCACAAGCCATTATGGGCTCTGGCGTAGTTGATTAAGTTGTCTTGAACTCTTACGGGTAGACTAGCGAGATGTAGGGGTTGTAGGTTGGTACGGTCTACCCACATGTAAGGTGCTAGCGCTTCTGAAAGACTATGTCTCGGTCATCCGTTTCTCAAACACCATGTAGTGCGAGAAATCAAACGGAGGAGATCGAGTCTGGAAAAGTGCGCAAACCTATGCAGAGTGTATAAACTAATCATGGTTAGTCGTGTCCCCGGTTATGGACATCTTGAGTATCTAGTTCTTGGATTATCCTGTTGATCTCATCATGTTACTTCTAATTAATATTGTTGGGTTTTTAATGAGTACTTTTAATTGGGGTTGAGGATGATGTCAACCATTCTCCGTGTTTAACAACCACCATGATAGTTAAATAAATTTATTCCTTTGCAGTAGGGAAAAATTGGCTTTTCGCAAAAACTGTAACCATAGAGCTTTCCACCAGCCATATATGCATATAGTATAGCTTATTCTTTCATTACTCTCTATGTATTACATTGCGGCATATTCCATGTCTTGACCGTTTCGGGCTGCAACTTTTCATGTTGCAGATTTTTCAGACGACGAGTAAGTGATACGTTAGGGTTACGATTTCTACACTCAACTTTGCCGTTGGTGTTGATGGGAATCCACAACCTTGTTGCTTCCGCTATATTTTGGATTGAGGTAATAGTATTTACGTTACTTTATACATGTGATTTACCTCTGTTATAAATCCTTCGAGTACTGTGTGTGTCAGCATACCGATCTAGGGATGACACTTAAGCACAGAGACTTGATCCATTTGGGTCGGGTCGCTACATTATCTAACATTAGCTCACTTGATGAGTGGAGGACCCAAGCCTATGAGAATGCCAAGCTGTTTAAAGAAAAGGTTAAAAGATGGCATGACAAAAGAATACAAAAGTGTGAGTTTAACGTAGGTGATTATGTGTTCCTATTCAACTCTCGTTTAAGATTTTCTACAGGAAAACTTCTCTCTAAATGGGAAGGCCGTTGCGTTATCGAGGAGGTCTATCATTCCGGTGCCATAAAATTCAACAACTTCGAAGGCACAAGTCCGAGGGTGGTGAACGGTCAAAGAATCAAACATTATATCTCAGGTAATCCCATAAATGTTGAAACAAATATTATTGAAACCATAACCCCGGAGGAATACATAAGGGACACCTTCCAGAACGTTTCAGACTCCGAAAAGGAATAGGTATGTGGTACGGTAAGTAAACCGACTCCAAAACAATTCTAATAGCAATTTCTCTCCGTTTTGGAATATTTAAGAATTTAGGGAAATAAGAAGTAGTCCGGGAAGGACACGAGGCCTCCACGAGGGTGGAGGGCGCGCCCACCCTTACTGGGCGCGCCCCCTGCCTCGTGGGCACCTCGTGTGCCTTCCGGACTCCGTTTTCTTGCATGTTACTTTTTTTCTGTCGGTAAAAATTCATTATATAATCTCTCGAAGGATTTGACCATCGTATCACGCAAAAAACTTATGTTTTCGTTTCGAGCTGTTTCTTCCGCAGATTAGAGAAATATATCATCCCAGGATTCGGAAGGAGAAAGCTATGTGGCCGATTACCTTGCATACCCTAAGGTGTATGGGGACTTGGATCATTGTGGCTGGACCACTTAGGAAGAAGAAGACTACGAGCCTAAGGGGAAGGAGGAGACGAGCTCAGACGAAGACGAAGTCTCGTTACCTCAACCTCGGGACATGCATGTGGAGTTTAAAAAGTCAAGCCTTGATGTCTACTACGCAACCTTCTCCTTGTAGACGTTGTTGGGCCAGCAAGTGCCCAGGTTTGTAGGACAGTAGCAAATTTCCCTCAAGTGGATGACCTAAGGTTTATCAATCCGTGGGAGGTGTAGGATGAAGATGGTCTCTCTCAAACAACCCTGCAACCAAATAACAAAGAGTCTCTTGTGTCCCCAACACACCCAATACAATGGTAAATTGTATAGGTGCACTAGTTCGGCGAAGAGATGGTGATACAAGTGCAATATGGATAGTAGATAAAGGTTTTTGTAATCTGAAATAATAAAAACAGCAAGGTAACTAAAGGTAAAAGTGAGCGTAAACGGTATTGCAATGATAGGAAACAAGGCCTAGGGTTCATACTTTCACTAGTGCAAGTTCTCTCAACAATAATAACATAGATAGATCATATAACAAGCCCTCAACATGCAACAAAGAGTCACTCCAAAGCCACTAATAGCGGAGAACAAACGTAGAGATTATGGCAGGGTACGAAACCACCTCAGAGTTATCCTTTCAGATCAATCTATTCAAGAGTTCGTACCAGAATAACACCTTAAGACACAAATCAACCAAAACCCTAATGTCACCTAGATACTCCATTGTCACCTCAAGTATCCGTGGGCATGATTATACGATATGCATCACACAATCTCAGATTTATCCAACCAACACAAAGTACTTCAAAGAGTGCCCCAAAGTTTCTACCGGAGAGTCAAGAACGTGTGCCAACCCCTATGCATAGGTTCATGGGTAGAACCAGCAAGTTGGTCACCAAAACATACATCAAGAGGCACATGATATCCCATTGTCACCACAGATAAGCACGACAAGACATACATCAAGTGTTCTCATAAAAGACTCAATCCGATAAGATAACTTCAAAGGGGAAACTCAGTTCATCACAAGAGAGTAGAGGGGGAGAAACATCATAAGATCCAACTACAATAGCAAAGCTCGGGATACATCAAGATCGTGCCATAGAGAGAACACGAGAGAGAACACGAGAGAGGGAGAGATCAAACACATAGCTACTGATACATACCCTCAGCCCCGAGGGTGAACTACTCCCTCCTCGTCATGGAGAGCACCGGGATGATGAAGATGGACACCGGTGATGGATTCCCCCCCGTGAGGTGCCGAACGGGCTCCCGAGAGGTTTTGGTGGCTCAGAGGCTTGCGGCGGCGGAACTCCCGATCTATCTTCTCCGTGGATGTTTTTAGGGTACGTGGGACTATATAGGCGAAAGAAGTCGGTTGGGAGGTGCTCGAGGGGCCCACGAGACAGAGAGGCACGCCCAGTAGGGGGGCGCCCTCCTATCTCGTGGTCTCCTCGAGGGTCTTCTGACGTGAACTCCAAGTCTCCTGGGTGATATTCTTCCAAAAAATCACGTTGCCGAAAGTTTCATTCCGTTTGGACTCCGTTTGATATTCCTTTTCCTCGAAATACTGAAACAGGCAATAAAACAGCAATATGGGATGGGCCTCCAATTAATAGGTTAGTCCCAAAAGTAATATAAAAGTGAATAATAAAGCCCAATATTGCCCAAAACAGTAGATAATATAGCATGGAGCAATCAAAAATTATAGATACGTTGGAGACGTATCAAGCATCCCCAAGCTTAATTCCTGGTCGTCTTCGAGTAGGTAAAGAAGAATTTTTTATGCGGAGTGCTACTTGGCATAATTTCAATGTAATTCTTCTTGATTGTGATATGAATATTCAGATCCAAAAGATTCAAGACAAAAGTTCATATTGACATAAATATAATAATACTTCAAGCATACTAACAAAGCAATCATGTCTTCTCAAAATAACATGGCCAAAGAAAGTTATCCCTACAAAATCATATAGTCTGGCTATGCTCTATCTTCACCACACAAAGTATTTAAATCATGCACAACCCCGATGACAAGCCAAGCAATTGTTTCATACTATAACATTTTCAAAACTTTTTCAATCTTCACGCAATACATGAGCGTGAGCCATGGATATAGCACTATAGGTGGAATAGAATGGTGGTTGTGGAGAAGACAAAAAGAGGGGAAGATAGTCTCGCATCGACTAGGCGTATCAATGGGCTATGGAGATGCCCATAATAGATATCAATGTGAGTGAGTAGGGATTGCCATGCAACGGATGCACTAGAGCTATAAGTATATGAAAGCTTAACAAAAGAAACTAAGTGGGTGTGCATCCAACTCGCTTGCTCACGAAGACCTAGGGCATTTTGAGGAAGCCCGTCATTGGAATATACAAGCCAAGTTCTATAATGAAAGATTCCCACTAGTATATGAAAGTGACAATATAGGAGACTCTCTATCATGAAGATTTTGGTGCTACTTTGAAGCACAAGTGTGGTAAGAGGATAGTAGCATTGTCCCTTCTCTCTTTTTCTCTCATTTTTTTTATTTTTTTATTTTTTTATTTGGGCCTTTTCTCTTTTTTTATGGCCTCTTTTTTTCTTCTTTTTTTAATTTTTCGTCCGGAGTCTCATCCCGACTTGTGGGGGAATCATGGTCTCCATCATCCTTTCCTCACTGGGATAATGCTCAAATAATGATGATCATCACACTTTTATTTTTTTACAACCCAACAATTACAACTCGATACTTAGAACAAAATATGACTCTATATGAATGCCTCGGGCGGTGTACCGGGATGTGCAATGACTCATGAGTGACATGTATGAAAGAATTATGAATGGTGGCTTTGCCACAAATACGATGTCAACTACATGATCATGCAAAGCAATATGACAATGATGGAGCGTGTCATAATAAACGGAACGGTGGAAATTTGCATGGCAATATATCTCGGAATGGCTATGGAAATGCCATGATAGGTAGGTATGGTGGCGGTTTTGAGGAAGGTATATGGTGGGTGTATGATACCGACGAAAAGTGTGCGGTATTAGAGAGGCTAGCAATGGTGGAAGGATGGGAAAAAGTGTGTATAATCCATGGACTCAACATTAGTCATAAAGAACTCATATACTTATTGCAAAAATCTATAAGTTATCAAAGCAAAGTATTACGCGCATGCTCCTAGGGGGATAGATTGGTAGGAAAAGACCATCGCTCGTCCCCGATCGCCACTCATAAGGAAGACAATCAATAAATAAATCATGCTCCGACTTCATCACATAACGGTTCACCATACGTGCATGCTACGGGAATCACAAACTTTAACACAAGTATTTCTCAAATTCACAACTACACAACTAGCATGATTCTGATATTATTACCTCCATATCTCAAAACAATTATCAAGCATCAAACTTTTCTTAGTATTCAACACACTCATAAGAATTCTTACAAATCTTTTATGCTTAGGATATTAGGATTATTTAAGCAAATTACCATGCTATTTAAGACTCTCAAAATAATCTAAGTGAAGCATGAGAGATCATCTATTTATTCAAAATAAAACTACCACCATTGTGCTTTAAAAGATATAAGTGAAGCACTAGAGCAAAAGACAAACTACTCCGAAAGATATAAGTGAAGATCAATGAGTAGTCGAGTAATTATGTAACTATGTGAAGACTCTCCCATTTAATAATTTCAGATCTTGGTATTGTATTCAAACAGCAAGCAAAACTAAATAAAACTACATTGCAAGGATAGCACAACTCATGTGAAGAAGCAAAAACTTAGGCTCAACCGATACTAACCGATAGTTGTTGAAGAAGAAAGGTGGGATGCCTACCGGGGCATCCCCAAGCTTAGATGCTTGAGACTTCTTGAAATATTATCTTGGGGTGCCTTGGGCATCCCCAAGCTTGAACTTTTGTGTCTTCTTAATTCCTCTCATATCATGGTTTCTCTTTTTATCAAAAGCTTCATTCACAACAAACTCAACAAGAACTCGTGAGATAGGTTAGTATAAACCAATGCAAAACCTTATCATTTTCTACTGCAACAAATCACTAACATTATTATTCAACATTGCATACTAAATGCATCTGAATATTTAATACTCCTATCCTCAAATAGAATCATTAAACAAACAAACATATGCAAACAACGCAAACATAACAGCAATCTGCCAAAACAGTACAGTATGTAAAGAATGCAAGAGTATCAATACTTCCTGACTCCAAAAATTATGAACTAAAATTCCCACTTTAATAAATTTATCAGAGCTCAATATGAAAAAAGATTCAACATTATACCACTCTCTTACTTTTCTAGGGAATTTTTGCAACAGCGGTAAACTTTCTGTTTTCAAACAGCAACATGTATAGTAGCAAAATAAGCATGGCAAAGGCTATCCTTGACTTTTTTTATTGAAAATAAAGATGAAAAACATTAATATAATTAACAGCAAGCGAATACTAACAAAATAAATGACTCTCCAAGCAAAACACATATCATGTGGTGAATAAAAATATAGCTCCAAGTAAAGTTACCGATGAACGAAGACGAAAGAGGGGATGCCTTCTGGGGCATCCCCAAGCTTAGGCTCTTGGTTGTCCTTGAATATTACCTTGGGGTGCCTTGGGCATCCCCAATCTTAGGCTCTTGCCACTCTTTATTCCATAGTCCATCGAATCTTTACCCAAAACTTGAAAACTTCACAACACAAAACTCAACAGAAAACTCGTAAGCTCCGTTAGCGAAAGAAAACAAAACACCACTTCAAGGTACTGTAATGAACTCATTATTTATTTATATTGGTGTTAAACCTACTGTATTCCAACTTCTCTATGGTTTATAAACTATTTTACTGGCCATAGATTCATCAAAATAAGCAAACAACACGATGAAAACAGAATCTGTCAAAAACAGAACAGTCTGAAGTAATCTGTAACTAACGCAAACTTCTGGAACTCCAAAAATTCTACCCAAATAGGAAGTCTTAGGAAATTTCTGTATTGATCAGAAGCAAAAATAATCAACGCAAAAGCACTTTTCTGTGATTTACTAAATTATTTCTCGTGCGCGCAAAGTTTCTGTTTTCAGCAGAATCAAATTAACTATCACCATAGGTTATCCTATAGGTCTTACTTGGCACTTTATTGAAACAAAAGCTATAAAATATGACTACTACAGTAGCATAATCATGTGTACACACAAAAACAGTAAGGATAAATATTGGGTTGTCTCCCAACAAGCGCTTTCTTTAATGCCTTTCTAGCTAGGCATGATGATGACGATGATGCTCACATAAAAGATAAGAATTGAAACATAACGGGAGCATCATGAAGCATATGACTAGAACATTTAAGTCTAACCCACTTCCTATACATAGGGATTTTGTGAGCAAACAACTTATGGGAACAATAATCAACTAGCATAGGAAGGTAAAACAAGCATAACTTCAAAACTTTAAGCACATAGAGAGGAAACTTGATATTATTGCAATTCCTACAAGCATATATTCCTCCCTCATAATAATTGTCAGTAGCGTCATGAATGAATTCAACAATATAACCAGCACCTAAATCATTCTTTTCATGATCTACTTACATAGAAAATTTACTACTCTCCACATAAGCAAAATTCTTCTCATTAATAATAGTGGGAGCAAACTCAACAAAATAACTATCATGTGATTGAAAATTAAGATCAAGATGACAAGTTTCATGGTTATCATTGTTCTTTAAAGCATACGTGTCATCGCAATAATCATCATAGATAGGAGGCATGCTTTCATCATAGTAAATTTGCTCATCAAAGCTTAGGGGACAATAAATATCATCTTCATCAAACATAGTTTCCCCAAGCTTGTGGCTTTGCATATCATTAGCATCATGGATATTCAAGGAATTCATACTGACAACATTGCAATCATGCTTATAATTCAAAGATTTAGTGCCAAACATTTTAATGCATTCTTCTTCTAACACTTTGGCACAATTTTCCTTTCCATCATACTCACGAAAGATATTAAAAAGATGAAGCATATGAGACAAACTCAACTCCATTTTTTTGTAATTTCTTTTATAAACTAAAATAGTGATAAAACAAGAAACAAAAAGACTCGATTGCAATATCTAAAGATATACCTTCAAGCACTCACCTCCCCGGCAACGGTGCTAGAAAAGAGCTTGATGTCTACAACGCAACCTTCTCCTTGTAGATGTTGTTGGGCCTGCAAGTGCACAGGTTTGTAGGACAGTAGCAAATTTCCCTCAAGTGGATGACCTAAGGTTTATCAATCCATGGGAGGCGTAGGATGAAGATGGTCTCTCTCAAACAACCCTGCAACCAAATAACAAAGAGTCTCTTGTGTCCCCAACACACCCAATACAATGGTAAATTGTATAGGTGCACTAGTTCGGCGAAGAGATGGTGATACAAGTGCAATATGGATAGTAGATAAAGGCTTTTGTAATCTGAAATAATAAAAACAGCAAGGTAACTAAAGGTAAAAGTGAGCGTAAATGGTATTGCAATGATAGGAAACAAGGCCTAGGGTTCATACTTTCACTAGTGCAAGTTCTCTCAACAATAATAACATAGATAGATCATATAACAAGCCCTCAACATGCAACAAAGAGTCACTCCAAAGCCACTAATAGCGGAGAACAAACGTAGAGATTATGGTAGGGTACGAAACCACCTCAAAGTTATTCTTTTAGATCAATCTATTCAAGAGTTCGTACTAGAATAACACCTTAAGACACAAATCAACCAAAGCCCTAATGTCACCTAGATACTCCATTCTCACCTCAAGTATCCGTGGGCATGATTATACGATATGCATCACACAATCTCAGATTTATCCAACCAACACAAAGTACTTCAAAGAGTGCCCCAAAGTTTCTACCAGAGAGTCAAGAACGTGTGCCAACCCCTATGCATAGGTTCATGGGCGGAACCCGCAAGTTGGTCACCAAAACATACATCAAGAGGCACATGATATCCCATTGTCACCACAGATAAGCACGGCAAGACATACATCAAGTGTTCTCATAAAAGACTCAATCCGATAAGATAACTTCAAAGGGGAAACTCAGTTCATCACAAGAGAGTAGAGGGGGAGAAACATCATATGATCCAACTACAATAGCAAAGCTCGGGATACATCAAGATCGTGCCATAGAGAGGACACGAGAGAGAACACGAGAGAGAGAGAGAGAGAGAGAGAGAGAGAGAGAGAGAGAGATCAAACACATAGCTACTGGTACATACCCTCAGCCCCGAGGGTGAACTACTCCCTCCTCGTCATGGAGAGCGCCGGGATGATGAAGATGGCCATCGGTGATGGATTCCTCCTCCGGCAAGGTGCCGGAACGGGCTCCCGAGAGGTTTTTGTGGCTACAGAGGCTTGCGGCGGCGTAATTCCCGATCTATCTTCTCCGTGGATGTTTTTAGGGTACGTGGGACTATATAGGCGAAAGAAGTCGGTCGGCAGGTGCTCGAGGGGCCCACGAGACAGGGGGCGCGCCCAGTAGGGGGGCGTGCCCTCCTATCTCGTGGCCTCCTCGAGGGTCTTCTGACGTGAACTCCAAGTCTCCTGGGTGATATTCTTCCAAAAAATCACGTTGCCGAAAGTTTCATTCCGTTTGGACTCCGTTTGATATTCCTTTTCCTCGAAATACTGAAACAGGCAATAAAACAGCAATATGGGCTGGGCCTCCGGTTAATAGGTTAGTCCCAAAAGTAATATAAAAGTGAATAATAAAGCCCAATATTGCTCAAAACAGTAGATAATATAGCATGGAGCAATCAAAAATTATAGATACGTTGGAGACGTATCAAGCCTCCCCGATAGGGCAAAGAAGCCCAAGATCGAGTTTATCCCTTTTCGCCTCTTGCGGGAAAACAAACATGAACTATGCAAAAGAACATTAAGCCTTGAGCGGGAGATCGATGATCTAAAGGAGCAAAATTCCATTCTCAAGCGCAAGTTGAGGAGGAAGCCTACATCACCAACAACTCCTTCACCACCTCCGAAGACATAATCACATGGGTATGGGCACTCCTCTTGGCAACTGCCAAGCTTGGGGGAGGTGCCCCGGTATCGTATCACCATCACACTCCCATCTTTACCGTTTTTCTTAGTTCGATCCTTTTAGTAATATCTTGATATAGTAGAATAAAGTTTTGGTATGAATTAGTTTCAAGTTTTTGCTTTGTGATCCTTCTATGTAATAGAGTCCGTGAGCTATATAATAAAGATTAGTGTTGAGTCAAGGGCTTTGCTATCTTGCTATGATCTTGAGAAAATAGAAAGGATAAAAAGAATAAAAGTGTTCATATTGATCTTATGGATAGTAATGACTTCACATATAAAGAGTATGAGGCATAAAAGTTATTGAGAGTTTACAAACATAGTTTTGGTCATTGTTGCAATTAATAGGAAGTAATAAAGAGAGAGAGGTTCTCACATATAAATATACTATCTTGGACATCTTTTATAATTGTGAGCACTCATTAAAGTATGACATGCTAAAGAGTGGGTGTTGGACAAGGAAGACAACGTAATGGGTTATGTTTTCTCACATCTTAGTTAAATTATATTGTCATGGATCGTTCAACATGTTGAGCTTGCCTTTCCCCCTCATGCTAGCTAAATTCCTTGCACCAAGTAGAGATACTACTTGTGCTTCCAAATATCCTTGAACTCAGTTTTGCCATGAGAGTCCACCATACCTACCTATGGATTGAGTAAGATCCTTCAAGTAAGTTGTCATGTTGCAAGCAATAAAAATTTCTCTCTAAATATGTGTGACTTATTAGTGCAGAGAAAATAAGCTTTATACGATCATGTGATATGGAAGTAATAAAAGCGACGGACTGCATAATAAAGGTTCATATCACAAGTGGCAATATAAAGTGACGTTCTTTTGCATTAAGATTTTGTGCATCCAACCCTAAAAGCACATGACGACCTCTGCTTCCCTCTGCGAAGGGCCTATCTTTTACTTTATGTCTTTTACTTTTTGCAGGAGTCAAGGTGATCTTCACCTTTTCCTTTTTCATTTTATCCTTTGGCAAGCACCTCGTGTTGGAAAGATCCTGATATATATATCCAATTGGATGTAAGTTAGCATGACCTATTATTGTTGACATTACCCATGAGGTAAAACATTGGGAGGCAACACTGTAAGCCCCTATCTTTCTCTATGTCTGATTAAAACTCCATAACCATAAGTATTGCGTGAGTGTTAGCAATTGTAGAAGACTATATGATAGTTGAGTATGTGGACTTGCTGAAAAGCTCTATTATTGACTCTTTCTGATGTTATGACAAATTGTAATTGCTTCAATGACTAAGATTATAGTTTGTTAGTTCTCAATGAAGTTTCTAAACCATACTTAACATTGTGAATAGATTGTTACTTGAGCATGAGAAATCATATGACAAAATCTATATATGTTGTTGTTATAAGAATGATCATGATGCCCTCATGTCCGTATTTTAGTTTTATCGACACCTCTATCTCTAAACATGTGGACATATTTTTCGATATCGGCTTTCGCTTGAGGACAAGCGAGGTCTAAGCTTGGGGGAGTTGATACGTCCATTTTGCATCATGCTTTTATATCGATATTTATTGCGTTTTGGGCTGTTATTACACGTTATGTCACAATACTTATGGTTGTTCTCTCTTATTTTACAAGGTTTATCATGAAGAGGGAGAATGCCGGCAGCCGGGATTCTGGGCTGTAAAAGGAGCAAATATTGGAAACCTATTCTGCACAGCTCCAAAATTCCTCAAACTCCACGAAAGTCATTTTTGGAATTAAAAAGAATTATTGAGCAAAGAAAGTACCAGAGGGGACCCACACCCTGGCCAGCAGGGTGGGGGGCGCGCCCACCCCTACTGGGCGCACCCCCTGTCTCCTGGGCCCCCTGGTGGCCCTCCGATGCCCATCTTCTGCTATATGAAGTCTTTTACCCTGGAAAAATCATAAGCAAGCTTGATAACCCACAAGTATAGGGGATCGCAACAGCTTTCGAGGGTAAAGTATTCAACCCAAATTTATTGATTCGACACAAGGGGAGCCAAAGAATATTCTTGAGTATTAGCAGTTGAGTTGTCAATTCAACCACACCTGGATAACTTAGTATCTACAACAAAGTATTTAGTAGCAAAAGTGGAATGATAATAATGGTAATAGTAGCAAAAGTAAAGATAAATGTTTTTGGGTTTTTGTAGTAGTTGTAACAGTGATGGATAATTATGCCGGATGCGATTCCTCATGTAATAGCTATAACATAGGGTGACACAGAACTAGCTCCAATTCATCAATGTAATGTAGGCATGTATTTCGTAAATAGTCATACGTGCTTATGGAAAAGAACTCGCATGACATCTTTTGTCCTACCCTCCCGTGGCAGCCGGGTCCTAATGGAAACTAAGGGATATTAAGGCCTCCTTTTAATAGAGAACCGGAACAAAGCATTAGCACATAGTGAATACATGAACTCCTCAAACTACGGTCATCACCGAGAAGTATCCCGATTATTGTCACTTCGGGGTTGTCGGATCATAACACATAATACGTGACTATAGACTTGCAAGATAGGATCAAGAACACACATATATTCATGAAAACATAATAGGTTCAGATCTGAAATCATGGCACTCGGGACCTAGTGACAAGCATTAAGCATAGCAAAGTCATAGCAACATCAATCTCAGAACATAGTGGACACTAGGGATCAAACCCTAACAAGACTAACTTGATTACATGGTAAATATCATCCAACCCATCACCGTCCAACAAGCCTACGATGGAATTACTCACGCACAGCGGTGAGCATCATGAAATTAGTGATGGAGGATGGTTGATGATGACGACAGCGACGAATCCCCCTCTCCAGAGCCCCGAACGGACTCCAGATCAGCCCTCCCGAGAGAGATTAGGGCTTGGTGGCAGCTCCGTGTCGTAAAACGCGATGAAACTTTCTCTTTGATTTTTTTCTCCCCGAACGTGAATATATGAAGTTGGAGTTGAGGTCGGTGGAGGTCCAGGAGGCCCACGAGATAGGGGGCGCGCCCTACAGGGGGGGCGTGCCCCCTTGTCTCGTGGACAGGCCCTGGGCCCCCTGGTGTATTTATTTCGCCCAATAATTCTTATAAATTCCAAAAAGTGCCTCCATGGATTTTTAGGACATTCCGAGAACTTTTCTTTTCTACACATAAAACAACATCATGGCAGTTCTGCTGAAAACAACATCAGTCCGGGTTAGTTTCATTCAAATCATGCAAGTTAGAGTCCAAAACAAGGGCAAAAGTGTTTGGAAAAGTAGATACGTTGGAGACATATCAACTCCCCCAAGCTTAAACCTTTGCTTGTCCTCAAGCAATTCAGTTGATAAACTGAAAGTGATAAAGAAAAACTTTTACAAACTCTGTTTTCTCTTGTTGTTGTAAACATGAAAAGCCAGCATTCAAGTTTCAGCAAATATTATGAACTAACCATACTCACAATAACACTTAGGTCTCACAATTACTCATATCAATAGCATAATCAGCTAGTGAGCCATAATAATAAAAGTCAGATGACAACACTTTCTCAAAATAATCATAACATGATATAACAAAATGGTATCTCGCTAGCCCTTTCCGAGATCGCAAAACATAAATGCAGAGCACCTTTAAAGATCAAGGACTGACTAAACATTGTAATTCATGGTAAAAGAGATCCAGTCAAGTCATACCCAATATAAACCAATAGTAATAAATGCAAATGACAGTGTGCTCTCCAGCGGGTGCTTTTAATAAGAAGGGTGATGACTCAACATAAAAGTAAATAGATAGGCCCTTCGCAAAGGGAAGCAGGGATTTGTAGAGGTGCCAGAGCTCGATTTTAAAATAGAGATTGAATAACATTTTGAGCGGCATACTTTCACTGTTAACGCAACAACTATGAGATGGTTGTATCTTCCATACTACATGCATTATAGGCAGTTCCCAAACAGAATGGTAAAGGTTTATACTCCCCCAACCACCAACAAGCATCGATCCATGGCTTGCTCGAAACAACGAGTGCCTCCAACTAACAACAGCCCTGGGGGAGTTTTGTTTAATTATTTTGATTTACTTTGATCTTTTTGGATCATGGGACTGGGCATCCCGGTTACCGGCCATTTCTCGTGAATGAGGAGCGGAGTCCACTCCTCTTGAGAATAACCCACCTAGCATGGAAGATATAGGCAGCCCTAGTTGTAACATGAGCTGCTCGAGCATACAAAATAGAATTTCATTTGAAGGTTTAGAGTTTGGCACATACAAATTTACTTGGAACGGCGGGTAAATACCGCATATAGGAAGATATGGTGGACTCATATGGAACAACTTTGGGGTTTAAGGAGTTTGGATGCACAAGCAGTATTCCCGCTTAGTGCAGTGAAGGCTAGCAAAAGACTGGAAGCGACCAATCGAGAGAGCGACAACAGTCGTAAGCATGCATTAAAATTAATTCACACCGAGTACAAGCATGAGTAGGATATAATCCACCATGAACATAAATATCGTGAAGGCTATGTTGATTTGATTCAACTACATGCGTGAACATGTGCCAAGTCGAGTCACTCAATTCATTCAAAGGAGGATACCATCCCATCATACCACATCATAATCATTCTAATAGCATGTTGGCACGCAAGGTAAACCATTATAACTCATAGCTAATCAAGCATGGCACAAGCAACTATAATCTCTAAATGTCATTGCAAATATGTTTACTTCATAATAAGCTGACTCAGAAACGATGAACTCATCATATTTACAAAAACAAGAGAGGTCGAGTTCATACCAGCTTTTGTCATCCCAATAAGTCCATCATATATCGTCATTATTGCCTTTCACTCGCATGACCGAACGATGTGTATAATAATAAGAGTGCACGTGCATTGGACTAAGCTGGAATCTGCAAGCATTCAACTCAAGAGAGAAGACAGGATAATATGGGCTCTAAGTTAAATAAACAATCATGCATATAAGAGCCACTAAGCATTTTCAATATGGTCTTCTCGACCCCCAAAGAAAAGAAAAGAAAACTATTTACACGGGAAAGCTCCCAACAAGTAAAAGAAGAACGAGAAATCTTTTTGGGCTTTTATTTTAATTTCTACTACAAGCATGGAAATTACACTAACTAATTTTTTTGGTTTTTCTTAAGGTTTATCAAGCACACAAGAAGAAAACTAGAAAAAGAAATTTAAACTAGCATGGATAATACAATGAAAGAGTATGAGCACCGACGGCTAGTGTGTGAACATGAATGTAAAGTCGGTGAGAAATACGTACTCCCCCAAGCTTAGGTTTTTGGCCTAAGTTGGTCTAGTACCAAGGACCGCCTGGCTGATATCCATAAGTGAAACCGGGGTTGTACTGAGATGCAGCGGCAACCGCCTCCTGAGTTGCAGCGTGTTGGCGAGCTGCCTCCACTCCCCTCTCGTATTCAGCTGCTTCCTCCCTGGTGATAACATATCTTCCTTTTGCCTGATAGTCAAAAAGGTAGGGAGCAGGAAGATAACAGGGACGATGTTGTGTCTGTCATAGATTAGTCGATAATGGAGGAATTGTGCATTCCTCTCAAGAAAATGATGATTGAACATAGCTTCTTTATCCAAATAAACAGGAGGTAAAATCATATCCCCCTCTCATGGGGCTATATTAAGATAATTAGCCACACGGGTTGCATAAATTCCTCCAAATAAATCTCCCTTTCTACTATTATTCTGCAACCTACGTGCAACTATTGCCCCCAAGTTATAACCTTTATAACCTGAAACAGCACTCTTGAGGACACACAGATCAGGGACACACATGTGACAAGCTTCGTCTTTACCGTTAATGCATCTACCAATAAAGAGAGCAAAATAATGTATAGCAGGAAAATGAATGCTCCCTATGGTAGCTGATACGTCTCCAACGTATCTATAATTTTTGATTGCTCCATGCTATATTATCTACTGTTTTGGGCAATATTGGGCTTTATTTTTCACTTTTATATTATTTTTTGGACTAACCTATTAACCGGAGGCCCAGCCCAGAATTGCTGTTTTTTTGCCTATTTCAGTATTTCGATGAAAAGGAATATCAAACGGAGTCGAAACGGAACGAAATCAACTGGAGAAGTTATTTTTGGAAGGAAAGCCACCGGATAGACTTGGCCTCTATGTTAGGAGATACGGGAGGTGCTCACGAGGGTATGATGGTTGGAACATTTTCCAAGAGTCATAGCATTGGTCTTTCTATAACCCAATAAGGTGATGTCATGCCTAGCACACCTGGTTGGAGGACCTATTGCAAGACTTATTCTATGAGTTGTTCCCGAGGGATCCTTTGTGTATCCAAAGTCTGACCTTTGCTTGAAGACCATGTCAATGCTATCTCGAAGCATGTCTGTGGTAATCCGATTTTCAATAAGAGCATTGAAGCACAATGCTAAATTTTCTTTATCATTTATCCTAACACCGTTGTATGGGTAATGTCATGAAATTTCTCTCCTCTTATGTAAAGGGTTTTCTACATTATATCATGTCTTGGATATCATCCTCTGCTTGACTTTGGGAAGGATATACCCCTGATATATGTGTTTAAACACATTTTCCTTTCCGTTGTTTTGTTCAAACTTTCTTATAATCTACTTAACTGAGCAGTGGTAATTCACTGCTTATGTAAACACCTCGGTGTACAACTCTGTCAGTGAGACCCTGTTTCTACTGTTGATGACATTCTGGTAACCGCCGATGGACGAGAACTTTGCCTATTGGTCCGCCTCGTTCAACGAGCAGGAAAATGGTTCTCTTCATCCCTCGCTCTTGGTACCGATGTTGTTGCCGACATAACTGACAGGCTATCCTCTGACATGTCTTGCTTACATGGTCGTGCGAGCCCTTACCGCCCTTTCTACTTTTAACCCACATGGTGGGCCCATAACCCACAGTTCCACAGGATCAAAAGCTGACTCTCCTGCCCCCGGTTTCCAAAGTTATTCCTCGTGCTTGACTTCTTATGTAACTCACGGGCCACCTGCCAAGTGATCTATTCGGGTATCAGACGCAATACTTATTCTCGTTGCTCTGAACCCCTTTCACCTTCTGGTAGGCATTGAACGCTTGCCTATCGGTTTGAAACTTCTCATGGTACCTTCTTACTTTGCTCTCGACATCTTCTTAAGTTTCAATTCGAGAGATACTTATGCTTCTTCCCCTGGGTTAACCGTCTGATGCTCGATCTTGTTAGAATCCGTCCTTATAGGGTTCTCCCTTCTCACCTTTCGTAAGTACGGTGAAGATCCTGAAGGAAGGACGACAAACTTCATCATGATGACCTGAAGCAGAGGACTGAAGACATCAATGTAATGGATCGACCTCTTCGAGAAGTGCAACTATGACCGAGAAGAATTGTTAGAATTTCGGAACCAGATCTCTTCCCCCTTATAGCCGCTCCTAAATCTCGGGACGAGATTTCTTATAGTGGAGGAGAATTGTGACGCCTGAATACTTAAGCTACAGTGTGTTGGGGAACGTAGTAATTTCAAAAAAATTCCTACGCACATGCAAGGATCATGGTGATGGCATAGCAACGAGAGGGGAGAGTATTGTCCACGTACCCTCGTAGACCGTAAGCGGAAGCGTTATGACAACGCGGTTGATGTAGTCGTACGTCTTCACGATCCGACCGATCCAAGTACCGAACGTACGGCACCTCCGAGTTCAGCACACGTTCAGCTCGATGGCGATCCCGGACTCGATCCAGCAAAGTGTCGGGGATGAGTTCCACAAGACGACGGCGTGGTGGCGATGATGATGCTCTACCGGCGCGGGGCTTCGCCTAAACTCCGACGATATGACCGAGGTGGAATATGGTGGGGGGCACCGACACGGCTAAGAGATCCAAGGGATCAATTGTTGTCACTTTGGTGATAGCCCGCCCTCTATTTATATGTTGAGCCCGGGTGAAACTTGGAGCAAAAGCCCCTCAAAGTCGGTTTTGCCGAAAGGCAAGAGTCCCACTCGGACTCCAGGACCAAACGCCACAATCCTTGGCGTCGGCCCAGACGCCATGGGCCTCGGCGTCGGCCAGGCCGACGCCGGTCTCTCCGGCGTTTGGCCCCACCCTCCATAAAACTCCTTTTGCACCGACCTAAAGCCTCATGGGCTTGACCCTTGGCCTAAACATATCATCCAATATATGAATCTTTACGTCTCGACCATTTCGAGACTCCTCGTCATGTCCCCGATCTCATCCGGACTCCGAACTCCTTCGGTACATCAAAACATGTAAAGTCATAATATAATTGTCATCGAGACCTTAAGCGTGCGGACCCTACGGGTTCGAGAACTATGTAGACATGACCGAGAACTATTCTTGGTCAATAACCAATAGCGGAACCTGGATGCCCATATTGGTTCCTACATATTCTCGAAGATCTTTATCGGTCAAACCGCATAACGACATCGTTGTTCCCTTTGTCATCGGTATGTTACTTGCCCGAGATTCGATCGTCGGTATCCAATACCTAGTTCAATCTCGTTACGGCAAGTCTCTTTACTCGTTCCGTAATACATCATCTCGCAACTAACTTATTAGTTGCAATGCTTGCAAGGCTTATATGATGTGTATTACCGAGAAGGCCCAGAGATACCTCTCCGACAATCGGAGTGACAAAACCTAATCTCGAAATCGCCAACCCAACATGTACCTTTGGAGACACCTGTAGTACTCCTTTATAATCACCCGATTCGTTGTGACGTTTGGTAGTACCAAAGTGTTCCTCCGTAAGCAGGAGTTGCATAATCTCATAGTTACCGGAACATGTATAAGTCATGAAGAAAGCAATAGCAATATACTAAACGATCAAGTGCTAGGCTAACGGAATGGGTCATGTCAATCACATCATTCTCCTAATGATGTGATCCCATTAATCAAATGACAACTCATGTCTATGGCTAGGAAACTTAACCATCTTTGATTCAACGAGCTAGTCAAGTAGAGGCATACTAGTGACACTATGTTTGTCTATGTATTCACACATGTATTATGTTTCCGGTTAATACAATTCTAGCATGAATAATAAACATTTATCATGATATAAGGAAATAAATAATAACTTTATTATTGCCTCTAGGGCATATTTCCTTGATCTCCCACTTGCACTAGAGTCAATAATCTAGTTCACATCATCATGTGATTCAACACTAATATTCACATCTATATGTGATTAACACCCATAGTTCACATCGTCATGTGACCAACACCCAAAGGGTTTACTAGAGTCAATAATCTAGTTCACATCGCTATGTGATTAACACCCAAAGAGTACTAGGGTATGATCATGTTTTGCTCGTGAGAGAAGCTTAATCAGCGGTCTCATCACATTCGAGCCATATGTATTTTGCAAATATTCTATGTCTACAATGCTCTGCACGGAGCTACTCTAGCTAATTGCTCCCACTTTCAATATGTATCCAGATTGAGACTTAGAGTCATCTGGATCAGTGTAAAAAGCTTGCATCGATGTAACTCTTTCTGACGGGCTCTTTTATCACCTCCATAATCGAGAAATATTTCCTTAGTCCTCACTAAGGATGTTCTTGACCAATGTCCAATGATCTACTCCTAGATCACTATTGTACTCCTTTCCAAATTCAGAGCAAGGTATACAATAGGTCTGGTACATAGCATAGCATACTTTATAGAACCTATGACTAAGGTATAGGGAATGACTTTCATTCTCTTTTCTATTTTCTGTCGTGGTCGGGATTTGAGTCTTTACTCAATTTCACACCTTTGCAACACAGACAAGAACTTTTCTTTGACTGTTCCATTTTGAACTACTTCAAAATCTTGACAAGGTATGTACTTATTGAAAAAACTTATCAAGCGTCTTGATGCTCAATATGTAAGTAGTTTTACTGAGGTCTTTCTTTGAAAAACTCCTTTCAAATACTCCTTTATGCTTTGCAGAATAATTCTACATTATTTCCGATCAACAATATGTCATTCACATATACTTATCGAAATGTTGTAGTGCTCCCACTCACTTTCTTGTAAATCTGAGGCTTCTCCAAAAGTCATATAAAACCATATGCTTTGATCACACTATCAAAGCGTTTTTCCAACTCAAGATGCTTGCACCAGTCCATAGATGGATCATTGAAGCTTGCATATTTTGTTAGCTCCTTTAGGACCGACAAAACCTTCTGTTGCATCATATACAACTCTTCTTTAATAAATCCATTAAAGAATGTAGTTTTGACATCCATTAGCCAGATTTCATAAAATGTGGCAATTGCTAACATGATTCGGACAGACTTAAGCATCGCTACTGATTGAGAAAATCTCATTGTAGTCAACACTTTGAACTTGTCGAAAACCTTTTTGTGACAAGTCGAGCTTTGTAGATAGTAACACTACTATCAGTGTCCGTCTTCCTCTTGAAGATCCATTTATTTAACATGGCTTGCTGATCATCGAGCAAGTCAATCAAAGTCCATACTTTGTTCTCATACATGGATCCTATCTCAGATTTCATGGCCTCAAGCCATTTCGCGGAATCTGGGCTCATCGTCGCTTCCTCATAGTTCGTAGGTTCATCATGGTCTAGTAACATGACTTCCAGAACATGATTACCGTACCACTCTGGTGCGGATCTTACTCTGGAAGACCTACGAGGTTTGGTAGCAACTTGATCTGAAGTATCATGATCATCATCATTAACTTCCTCACTAATTGGTGTAGGAATCACTGAACTGATTTACGTGATGAACTACTTTCCAATAAGGGAGAAGGTACAATTACCTCATCAAGTTCTACTTTCCTCCCACTTACTTCTTTCGAGAGAAACTTCTTCTCTAGAAAGGATCCATCTTAGCAACGGAAAACTTGCCTTCGGATCTGTGATAGAAGGTGTACCCAATAGTTACCTTTGGGTATTCTATGAAGACGCACTTCTCCGATTTGGGTTCGAGCTTATCGGTGAAAACTTTTTCACATAAGCATCACAACTCAAACTTTTAAGAAACGACAGCTTAGGTTTCTTGCTAAACCATAGTTCATACGGTGTCATCTCAGCGGATTTAGATGGTGCCCTATTAAGCGTGAATGTAGCTGTCTCTAATGCATAACCCCAAAACTATAGTGGTAGATCGTTAAGATACATCATAGATCGCACCATATCCAATAAAGTCTTGATTCTGACGTTTGGACACACCATTATGTTGTGGTGTTCCATGTGGCATGAGCTGTGAAACTATTCCACTTTGTTTTAATTGAAGACCAAACTCGTAACTCAAATATTCATCTCCACGATCAGATCGCGAAACTTTATTTTCTTGTTACGATGATTTTCCACTTCACTCTGAAATTCTTTGAACTTTTGAACTATTTCAGACTTATGTTTCATCAAGAAGATATCGCATATCTGCTCAAATCATCTGTGAAGGTCGAAAAATAATGATACTTGCCACGAGCATCAACACTCATTGGATCGCATACATCGGTATGTATTATTTCCAACAAGTCGTTAGCTTGTTCCATTGTTCCGAGAACGGAGTTTTAGTCATCTTGCCCAAAAGGCACGGTTCGCAAGCATCAAATGATTCATAACCAAGTGATTCCAAAAATCCATCTTTATGGAGTTTCTTTTCATGCGCTTTACACCGATATGACCCAAACGGCAGTGCCACAAATTAGTTGCACTATCATTATTAACTTTGCATCTTTTGGCATCAATATTATGAATCTGTGTATCACTACGATCGAGATCCAACAAACTATTTTCATTGGGTCTATGACCATTGAAGGTTTTATTCATTTAAATAGAACAACAATTATTCTCTGATTTTAAATGAATAACTGTATTGCAATAAACATGATCAAATCATATTCATGCTCAACGCAAAACGCCAAATAACATTTATTTAGGTTTAACACTAATCCCGAAAGTATAGGGAGTGTGCGATGATGATCATATCAATCTTGGAACTACTTCCAACACTCATCGTCACTTCTCCTTCAACTAGTCTCTGTTTATTCGTAACTCTGTTTGAGTTATTAATCTTAGCAACCGAACAAGTATCAAATACTTAGGGGCTACTATAAACACTAGTAAGGCACACATCAATAACCTGTATATCAAATATACTCTTGTTCACTTTGCCATCCTTCTTATCCACCAAATATTCAGGGCATTTCCGCTTCCAGTGACCATTTCCTTTGCAGTAGAAGCACTTAGTTTCAGGCTTTGGTCTAGCTTTGGGCTTCTTCGCGGGAGCGACAACTTGCTTGTCATTCTACTTGAAGTTCCCTTTCTTTCCCTTTGCCCTTTTCTTGAAACTAGTGGTCTTGTCAATCATCAACACTTGATGCTCTTTTCTTGATTTCTACCTTCGTCGATTTCAGCATCACGAAGAGCTTGGGAATTACTTTTGTCATCCCTTGCATATTATAGTTCATCACGAAGTTCTACTAACTTGGTGAAGGTGACTAGAGAATTCTGTCAATCACTATCTTATCTGGAAGATTAACTCCCACTTGATTCAAGCGATTGAAGTACCCAGACAATCTGAGCACATGCTCACTAGTTGAGCGATTCTCCTCCATCTTTTAGCTATAGAACTTTGTTGGAGACTTCATATCTCTCAACTCCGGTATTTGCTTGAAATATTAACTTCAACTCCTGGAACATCTCATATGGTCCATGACGTTCAAAACGTATTTGAAGTCTCGATTCTAAGCCGTTAAGTATAGTGCACTAAACTATCAAGTAGTCATCATATTGAGCCAGCCAAACGTTCATAACGTCTGCATTTGCTCCTGCAATAGGTCTGTCACCTAGCGGTGCATTAAGGACATAATTCTTCTGTGCAGCAATGAGGATAAACCTCAGATCACGGATCCAATCCGCATCATTGCTACTAACATTTTTCAATACAATTTTCTCTAGGAACACATATAAAAACAGAGGGAAGCAAAAACATAGGGAAGCAACAACGCGAGCTATTGATCTACAACATAATTTGCAAAATACTACCAGGACTAAGTTCATGATAAGTTAAAGTTTAATTAATCATATTACTTAAGAACTCCCACTTAGACAGACATCTCTCTAGTCATCTAAGTGATTACGTGATCCAAATCAACTAAACCATAACCGATCATCACGTGAGATGGAGTAGTTTTCAATGGTGAACATCACTATGTTGATCATATCTACTATATGATTCACGCTCGACCTTCGGTCTCCGTGTTCGAGGCCATATCTGCATATGCTAGGCTCGTCAAGTTTAACTTTGAGTATTCGCGTGTGCAAAACTGGCTTGCACCCGTTGTAGATGGACGTAGAGCTTATCACACCCGATCATCACGTGGTGTCCAGGCACGACGAACTCGCAGCGGTGCATACTCGGGAGAACACTTCTTGATAATTAGTGAGAGATCATCTTAAAATGCTACCGTCAATCGAAGCAAGATAAGATGCATAAAGGATAAACATCACATGCAATCAATATAAGTGATATGATATGGCCATCATCATCTTGTGCTTGTGATCTCCATCTCCGAAGCACCGTCATGATCACCATCGTCACCGGTAGCGACACCTTGATCTCCATCATAGCATCGTTGTCGTCTCGCCAACTATTGCTTCTCGACTATCGCTACCGCTTAGTGATAAAGTAAAGCAATTACATGGTGTTTGAATTTCATACAATAAGCGACAACCATATGGCTCCTGCCAGTTGCCGATAACTCGGTTACAAAACATGATCATCTCATACAATAAAATATAGCATCATGTCTTGACCATATCACATCACAACATGCCCTGCAAAAACAAGTTAGATGTCCTCTACTTTGTTGTTGCAAGTTTTACGTGGCTGCTACGGGCTGAGCAAGAACCGTTCTTACCTCGCATCAAAACCACAACGATAGTTTGTCAAGTTGGTGCTGTTTTAACCTTCGCAAGGACCGGGCGTAGCCACACTCAGTTCAACTAAAGTGAGAGAGACAGACACCCGCCATCACCTTTAAGCAACGAGTTCTCGCGGCGGTGAAACCAGTCTCGCGTAAGCGTATCGTAATGTCGGTCCGGCCGCTTCATCTCACAATACCGCCAACCAAAGTATGACATGCTGGTAAGCGGTATGACTTGTATCGCCCACAAATCACTTGTGTTCTACTCGTGCATATAACATCTACGCATAAAACCAGGCTCGGATGCCACTTGTTGGGGAACGTAGTAATTTCAAAAAATCCTACGCACACGCAAGGATCATGGTGATGGCATAGCAACGAGAGGGAGAGTATTGTCCACGTACCCTCGTGAGACCGTGGCGGAAGCGTTATGACAACGCGGTTGATGTAGTCGTCGTCTTCACGATCCGACCGATCCAAGTACCGAGCGTCACGGAACCTCCGAGTTCAGCACACGTTCAGCTCGATGGCGATCCCGGACTCGATCCAGCAAAGTGTCGGGATGAGTTCCGTCAACGACGGCGTGGTGACGATGATGATGCTCTATCGGCGCAGGCTTCGCCTAAACTCCGCGACGATATGACCGAGGTGGAATATGGTGGGGGGCACCTGCGGCTAAGAGATCCAAGGGATCAATTGTTGTCACTTTGGTGATAGCCCCGCCCCTCTATTTATATGTTGAGCCCCGGGGTCGAAACTTGGAGCAAAAGCCTCCTCAAAGTCGGTTTTGCCCGAAAGGCAAGAGTCCCACTCGGACTCTAGGACCAAACGCCATGGGCCTCGGCGTCTGGCCCAGGGCCAGACGCCAGGGTCTCCGGCGTTTGGCCCCCTAGCCTCCGCAAAACTCCTTTTGCACCGACCTAAAGCCTCATGGGCTTGACCCCTTGGCCTAAACATATCATCCAATATATGAATCTTTACGTCTCGACCATTTCGAGACTCCTCGTCATGTCCCCGATCTCATCCGGGACTCCGAACTCCTTCGGTACATCAAAACATGTAAAGTCATAATATAATTGTCATCGAAACCTTAAGCGTGCGGACCCTACGGGTTCGAGAACTATGTAGACATGACCGAGAACTATTCTTGGTCAATAACCAATAGCGGAACCTGGATGCCCATATTGGTTCCTACATATTCTACGAAGATCTTTATCGGTCAAACCGCATAACGACATACGTTGTTCCCTTTGTCATCGGTATGTTACTTGCCCGAGATTCGATCGTCGGTATCCAATACCTAGTTCAATCTCGTTACCGGCAAGTCTCTTTACTCGTTCCGTAATACATCATCTCGCAACTAACTTATTAGTTGCAATGCTTGCAAGGCTTATATGATGTGTATTACCGAGAAGGCCAGAGATACCTCTCCGGCAATCGGAGTGACAAAACCTAATCTCAAATCGCCAACCCAACATGTACCTTTGGAGACACCTGTAGTACTCCTTTATAATCACCCGATTCGTTGTGACGTTTGGTAGTACCAAAGTGTTCCTCCGTAAACAGGAGTTGCATAATCTCATAGTTACCGGAACATGTATAAGTCATGAAGAAAGCAATAGAAATATACTAAACGATCAAGTGCTAGGCTAACGGAATGGGTCATGTCAATCACATCATTCTCCTAATGATGTGATCCCATTAATCAAATGACAACTCATGTCTATGGCTAGGAAACTTAACCATCTTTGATTCAACGAGCTAGTCAAGTAGAGGCATACTAGTGACACTATGTTTGTCTATGTATTCACACATGTATTATGTTTCCGGTTAATACAATTCTAGCATGAATAATAAACATTTATCATGATATAAGGAAATAAATAATAACTTTATTATTGCCTCTAGGGCATATTTCCTTCATAGTGAACCTCTGCTAATGATGTCACGTCACCTCAATTACTGTTGCTAATCTAGCGTTAGTACAAAACCGATTCAAATTCAAATTCAAAAAATGGCAAACAACAAAAGTTTTCAAACATTAAAACAAAAATATTTGAATGGTGCCAAATATTACATAAATAATTATAGTGAAGAAAACACATGTTTAGAAAAATGCTAAGATGCTCTAAAATAAATGGGACAATTGCATTTTTATCCCTAGTTGGTTCCTACCCACGGGTTTTGTCCTTACTTTTCGAGCTTGCTCAGTTTTGCCCTTACTTTTTCCATCGAGGTCCCTCGAATGCCCTTTGACCGTTTGACCAAAACTTTGAAAATTCATAACTAATTCATATGAACTCAGAAAAATGCAAATAAGATATCAAAATGTTTAGATAAACATTACCTTTATGGGAATATCATTTGCATTCAGGACAAAAGCATCATTTAAACTACCCGAGGCAATTAATTTTATTAACATTATTAAAAATAAATAGGTATACACAATATTTTTTCGAGAATAAAAATTATATGCAAATGTAGGTGATGTTTTCTGAACATCCTGATACCTTATTTGCATTTTCCTTAGTTCGTATCAACTGGTTATGAAGTTTCCCAATAATGGTCAAAGGGGTTAGAACATTCATAACAAGTTGATACAAACTCAGAAAAATGCAAATAAGTAATCAGGATGTTCAGAAAACATCACCTACATTTGCATGTAATTTTTATTCATGAAAAAAATATTGTGTATACCTATTTATTTTAATAATGTTAATAACATGAATTACCTCAGGTAGTTTAAACGATGCTTTTGTACTGAATGCAAATGATATTCCCATAAAGGTAATGTTTATCCGAACATTTTGATATCTTATTTGCATTTTTCTGAGTTCATATGAATTAGTTATGAATTTTCAAAGTTTTGGTCAAACGGTCAAAGGGCATTCGAGGGGTCTCGACGGGAAAAGTAAGGGCAAAACTGAGCAAGCTCGAAAAGTAAGGGCAAAACCCGTGGGTGGGAACCAACTAGGGGTAAAAATGCAATTGTCCCAAAAATAAATAAAACATCGGTGAAACAATTAGATTAAATGCCCTTTTAAGAATTGTAAAGATGTAAACTATTTTGAATGTGTACCAAGCACTTTGTAGCAGTAGAGTAAACTAAAACATTAATTTAGGGACTAGGTTTAAGTTTTATAAAACTAAAATAAAATAAGACAAAAGGTAAATAAACAAAACAAAATAATGAAATGAAAAGAAGCCCCCCTCCCCGCTGGGCCTTGGCCCAGATGGCCAAGCGGCCCAGCCAAACTACCCAGCCGGCCACCCCATAGCATATATGGCCTCACCCACCTAACCCTAACCCGATCCACCCTCTCTCTCGATCCCCCACCGTTCCCCTCGTCCCCTCACCCGCGCCGCCACCACGCACGCACGCTCGCTTAGTGGAGCGGGCGCCCGCCACCCTCGCCTTCTCCTCGCGGCTCCCTTCCTCCAGCGCCTCCCCTCGTCAGCTCCGCCACTGTGACTCTTCCTCCGCGCGAAGGCCTCCCTCAACCTGTACCTCTGCATCGCCCTCGAGCATGACCGGCTCGTCCGGCCGCCGGACCTCGCCGGCAGGGTCCCTCTAGCTCCCCTGGGGCCCCTACACGCTCTGATGTGAGCTCTGCTCCTCTTCTCCCCCGCTTGCGTGCTTCTGTGGATCGACCTCCGCCACGTTTGGACCCCGCGTGCGCCCTCTGTCTCCCGTGCACGCAGCTGCTCGCCCCTGTGTCGTCCGGGGAGGCCCATCGCTTGTCCCGCAGCTGCTCGCCGCGCTCTCACTCGCTCGTGGCCGCACCCCTACTCGCCCTGCGAGTCGCCGCTCGTTGTTGCTTCTCTGCGGCAGCCTAGTACTACTGCGGCTTAGCGCTGCCCCTGCTCGCCCGCTGCCGCCATACCGCTCCCCGACGTGGTCGTATACGCCATCGATGCGCCGACGGAGGGCCGTGGCCGCCGACTCGTCTCTGTGCACGCACACGTGAACCCCCTTTTTCTTATTAGTGTTATAAACAAGATTAGTGATAATCCCCCCCAACTAGCCACTGTATGACAAGTGGGGCCCTGCCCCTGAGAACGTTAAACGGATAATAATAATAATAATATTTAATAAAATTAATAATTAATTAATCAATTAATTAGTGAATTAATTAAATTAATTAATCATGTTTAACTAATCTAATTAACTAGTTAGTTTAATTAAGTAGTAATTAGTTTAACTACACCCTAATTAACCTAAAACAGAGTATGACAGATGGGTCCCACTGGACCCACACATCAGTTTGACTAGTCAACACCTCTGTTGACTGCTGACAACATGACTCACGTCATGATGACGTCAACATGCACTATTCTGGATAATGTTGAATTAAAATAATTGAATAAATTCTAAAAATGATTTAAAACTTTAGAAAATCATATAAAATAAACCGTAACTCAGATGAAAAAACTTTGTACATGAAAGTTGCTCAGAATGACGAGGCGAATCCGGACACGTGGTCTGTTTACCTGTCAGATACCTCTAACTATCTGAACAAGGAACTTTCCCCCTCTGGTCATCTGTCCGACACAGGTCCGGAACCGGGAAAAGATTCCCGGTTGACTTCCCCCTTCGCCGGTATCGTGTAGCACCGCGTTAGAACACGTCTAGCTCTGCCTCTTGTCCTGCTATGCACTTGCTTGCTATGTATTTACAGTTTCTTCTCGCTCTTCTCTCCGGTAGACCCCGAGACCGATGCTGCCCCTGTGATAGACTACGTCGACGACGACCCCTCCTTGCCAGAGCAACCAGGCAAGCCCCCCCCCCCCTTGATCACCAGATATCGCCTATTCTACTCTCTACTGCTTGCATTAGAGTAGTGTAGCATATTATTGCTTTCGTTATTCCTATCCCGATGCATAGCCTTTGTCCTTGCTACTCTTGTTGTTACCTTTACCCGCAATCCTACATGCTTAGTATAGGATGCTAGTATTCCATCGGTGGCCCTACATTCTTGTCCATCTGTTGTGCTATACTATCGGGCTGTGATCACTTGGGAGGTGATCACGGTATATACTATATACTTTATACATGATACATGTGGTGACTAAAGTCGGGTTGGCTTGGGAGCACCATGAGTGATTCACGGATTGGGGCTGAAAGGACCTTTGTCCCAATGGCCCTCTGTGTGGATCTTTGTGGCGCGGGCGACAGGCAGGTTGAGACGGCCTAGGTGAGAGGTGGGCCTGCGCCTCGTCGGTGTCATGGTTACATCATTAACACGCTTAACGAGATCTTGGTATTTGATCCGAGTCGGCCATTTGGTTTATACGCACTAACCAACTACGTGGGAAAGATATGGGCACTTTCGGCGTCGTGGTATCACCAAGCCTTCGTGACGTCGGCCGATCGAGCGCGCTACCGGATTGGAACGTAAGCCTGCTCTTGTATTAAGGGGCTAGTTTTGCTTCCGCCGCGTTATAACGTCTTGGTGTGCTAAGGCGATGGGCCTGCACCCTGTGCGCTTAGGTTTAGACCGCGTCTTGACCTCTCTGTTGGCCTAGGTGGGGCTGCGACGTGTTGATCTTCCGAGGCCGGGCATGACCCAGGAAATTGTATCCGCCAAATGGGATCAAGCGTGTTGGGTTATGTGGTGCACCCTTGCAGGGAAGTTTATCTATTCGAATAGCCGTGATCTTCGGTAACAGGACGACTTGGAGTTGTACCTTGACCTTATGACAACTAGAACCGGATACTTAATAAAACACACCCTTCCAAGTGCCAGATATAACCCGATGATCGCTCTCTAACAGGGCAACGAGGAGGGGATCGCCGGGTAGGATTATGCTATGCTATGCTACTTGGAGGACTTCAGTCTACTCTCTTCTACATGCTGCAATATGGAGGTGGCCAGAAGCGTAGTCTTCGACAGGATTAGCTATCCCCCTTATTCTGGCATTCTGCAGTTCAGTCCACCGATATTGCCTCTTTACACATATACCCATGCATATGTAGTGTAGCTCCTTGCTTGCGAGTACTTTGGATGAGTACTCACGGTTGCTTTTCTCCCCCTTTTCCCCCTTCCCTTCTACCTGGTTGTCGCAACCAGATGTTGGATGAGTACTCACGGTTGCTTTTCTCCCCCTTTTCCCCCTTCCCTTCTACCTGGTTGTCGCAACCAGATGTTGGAGCCAGGGCGACGCCATCGGACGCGACTCCTACTACACCGGAGGTGCCTACTACTACGTGCAGCCCGGCGACGACGACCAGAGTAGTTTAGGAGGATCGAGGCGGGAGGCATGCGCCTCTTCGATCTGTATCCCGGTTTGTGCTAGTCATCTTATGGCAACTTGTTTAACTTATGTCGTACTCAGATATTTTTGCTTCCGCTGACTCGTCTATGATCGAGCACTTGTATTCGAGCCCTCGAGGCCCCGGCTTGTATTATGATGCTTGTATGAATTATTTTATTTCTATAGTTGTGTTGTGATATCTTCCGTGAGTCCTCGATCTTGAGCATTACGCTTTGCGTGTATGATTAGTGTCTGGTTGAATCGGGGCGTCACAGTCAAGAACACAGCCTCTCTTAACTTTCGGCGTCTTCCTCCGTGGCGGAGGAGGGCATCCACCAACCTTGAAGGTTGGATCCGGACATGGTTGAAGGTCCGAAGCGCCTGACCTGAGCTTTGGGTGTTGGTACTCAAGGCAGGGGATGGATTCGATTTAGTTCGAGGAATAAAAAAGGATAGGCCTTGGTCTCTTTATAAAGAGGGTGAATACCAAGCGTCCTCCTCGTGACCATTTGGGACTTGCCTATAATCGAGGAGTCATACCAACGGGCACGATTGGGTTACCCACGCCCGTATTGATGAGAATCCGCGATAAGGGACACGATCTACGCTCGACAAAGGCGTGCCAAGGAAACCGCCTCGTGATATGCGCCGTATTGGTGAAAAAACACGGTTCGGTAATAACCAGGCCATGGCATGATGTCATGGTATCAAATACGTCAGCAGGTCGGATTTGTGAATATTACTCTCTCTACGGTGGAATGTGAAACTTTTTTTTGCAGAGCCGGACACTATCCTTGTGTTCAAGATCTTCTATGGAGTATTCAGAGGAGGAACAGGCCTTGCAATGCCGAAAACAATCTGCGCGCCGGACTCATCGTCATTGAAGCCTGGTTCACGGCCTCTTGAGGAGTCTGGATTAGGGGTATCCGGACAGCGGACTATATCCTTTGGCGGACTGTTGGGCTATGAAGATACAAGATTGAAGAGTTCGTCTCGTGTCCGGATGGGACTCTCTTGGCGTGGAAGGCAAGCTTGGCGTCTGAGATATGTAGATCTCCTTCCGTTGTAACCGACTCTGTAACCCTAGCCCTCCGGTGTCTATATAAACCGGAGGGTTTAGTCCGTGGGACAAGAACAATCATACCATAGGCTAGCTTCTAGGGTTTAGCCTCTACGATCTCGTGGTAGATCAACTCTTGTAATACTCATATTCATCAAGATCAATCAAGCAGGAAGTAGGGTATTACCTCCATAGAGAGGGCCCAAACCTGGGTAAACATTGTGTCCCTTGTCTCCTGTTACCATCTGCCTTAGACGCACAGTTCGGGGCCCCCTACCCGATATCCGCCGGTTTTGACACCGACAATATGCCTCAGCTCCGCTTCCACACTGGTGATGCCCTTCATGGCGGCATCTCAGAGTTGATGGAATCGTGTGTTTGCCAATCCTTCAGATCGGCGGCGTTAGGGTTCCTGGATGGTGTCTGCGAGGAGGCGGTGGCGAATCTATCGGGGTGTGTCTCTCCTTCTGCTATGTACTCGTTGTTGTGGCGTTGTCTCCGACGTCATGGTAGAGCAGAGAGGTTTTGTCGCCACGCGCACACGGTTGTCTACGTGAGTGATAGCTGGAAGATGGTGCATCTTGTGCTGGGTTTGTGGTTGGAGGCTGACAGTTCTAGCTTCCTCCTTCGACGTCGTCGTCGTGAGGGGATGTTAGATCTGAAGTTTGATGGTGTGTCCGAGGACATGTTGCTCCGGTCCGATTCTTTCAACGGCAATGATTTTACTTCTGGCAAACTACTCTGAATGTCCGTAAAGCAGCGATGAAGCAGCGTCGAGTTTGGGGTGAAGAGGTGATCTGTTTTCTTCCCTTTGGTGGCCGCTTCGGTGGTGTCGAAGGAGAGGGACAAGCGTTGGTATTTTGCGTAGGATTATCCTACTTTTTCAGTCCTGTAAGGTCAGTGTTTACGTGCCTTGTTACTTGATCTTTATTCTATAAATAAGACACGTATCGCCATGCCAAAAAAAAATCAAACTTTTGAGAAAAGTGTTAAAAAATATTTTTAAAATATTAATCAAGCATTTGAAAAATGTAGAATATGTATAGAAAAATATTGACCATGTATTAAAAATATGTTAAACTAGCATTTGAAAAATATTAAATGCATATACATAAAATGTTGACAATATATTCAAAACATTTTAAACTTATGTTCTGAAATGTTAAATGTGTATATATAAAATGTTGATCATGTATTTAAAAATATTAAACTTGTATTTGAAAATGTTAATCAAGAATTAAAAAAAACATGTAGAGAAAAAAGTTGAACATGTAATTAAAAATGTTGAACTTGTATTTGAAAAATGTTAATCAAGCATTTAAAAAATAAATGTGTATAGAAAAATGTTATACATGTATAAAAAATGTTAATCTAGTATTTGGGAAATATTAATCTTTTCTCCACATGTACTAAAAACTTTATTAGATACATAACAAAAATGTGTATCAAAAACAATGAAACCCAATAGAAACAGAGAACACGAAGAAAACCAGTGAAAAACAAGAAATAAATAAACAAAGTTGAAGAAAAATGAATGGAAACCCGGAGTGAAATCAAGAAAACAAAAAAAAAATAAAGAAAAGAAAAGAACGAAAACAGAGAAAATCATGTGAAAAAAAAAAACAAGTGGAAAACCGGCTCGTTTCACCTCAAGTAGTTCGAGCCTTACTACTTTATATCACGAACCCAACGCGGGTCTGCACATCATCCATGAGATCAGGGATTGATCCTTGTGTGCTCCCATTTTCTTCTCTATTTCTTTTAAGTGTGCCTAATTGATCGGCCCATTATTGTAAACGCTTACGGTGAGAGTATCTGACGTCGCGCTACAAGCGAGAGATATAGTCCCCACACAATTTATTCTGCATCTGGATCATTCTTCAAACAGCCATTAGCTCGCGTGCTCCTGGCCCGTCCACCAAACGGCTCAATTCAGCCCGATATGTACATCTCTGCCTACCTTCTTTTTGGATTTGGTATCTCGGCCTACCTTTTTCTAGAGCATCTTGGTACATATGCTCTGTAGGGATGACGGATATGCCGTTCCGTTGCAAAAAAAAAATGTTATCACTCTCGGCGGGATTTTTGTGTGCACAGAGCAACGGCACCTTCTTTTGGAGTACAAATCCAGATATAACTATATTGTAAAAAAAAAGGCAGGCGCTTCAAAATCTTAGGATACAATCGTACGACAATTGCTGGCTTGTTGCGAGCATGCTACACCATCAAATGGTATATACCCAAAATGCTTTCAAGCCTCAACCACAAGTCAGTTGCGCAAGGCCGTGGAATCATTTCCATTTCTTTTTCTTTTGCGGGGAAATCATTTCCATTTCTGGGCCGCCAAGAGAGACAACAAGCAAATACTCGTATCCATCAGTGCTGAACTTGGAGCTGCATGCTGCTCGTGCCTTGTCAACTCTCAAGCCTCACCCACAAGCCAGCTGCGCAAGGCCGTGGAATCCTTGGCATTTCTGGGCCGCCAAGAGAGACAACAAGCAAAATATTCGTATCCATCAGAGCTGAACTTGAACTTGGAGCTGTATGGTGAGCTTTAGACTATCCATAGTGAGAGTAACATCACACATATCTAGATAAAATAGATGATGTGATAAACAATAAATGAAGAAAGAAAGAAAAATTATAACATAGCTAGTTAATAGTAGTATGAGTAACATCACACATATCAAGACAAGATGAGTCTATAGCCTAATAAATGATATATTGCATGTTACTACACATATGTTACTCCCCACTATAGAGATAGTAAGACTAGCCACAATGGGTAGTAACATAGACTAGTAAGGCTGGTCACAATGGGCAAGAACATAAGCTAGTAACTTACACACTTCCCTAGACTATGTTACTACCTCCATAGTGGGTAGGAACATCTATGTAGTGTCATGCAATGATGTATTTATTAGGTTATAGACTCATTGTTTCTTGGAGTGTGTAATGTTCCAGTAACTTAGCTAGTTACCACAAGCACCTCTCTCTTCATTAAATACGTGCCACATAAGCAAAATTGTATTGAAATGTGTGATGTTACTCCTAAGTTTCACCCCACTGTGACCAGCCTAACATCATGTTACTAGTCTATGTTACTACCTCTATAGTGGAGAGTAACATGCAACACTTTATTTATTAGGCTATAGACACATATTGCCTTGATACGTGTGATGTTACTCATATTACTACTCCCTCCGTTCCAAAATAAATGGCTCAACTTTGTACTAAAGTTAGTATAAAGTTGGGTAATCTATTTTGAAACGGATGGAGTAGTAACTAGCTATGTTACAAATTTTCTCTTTTTCTTCATTTATTGCTTGCCACATTATTTATTTTATCTAGATATGTGTGATATTACTATACCTATGTTATTCGTAGTGTGGGTAGTCTAACAGTAGACTAGTAACAGTAGTATATTACTAACCATTATGGCTAGTCCTATGCTGATAAGGCTGGTCGTAATGGTAGTATCATAGCTAGTATCATGCATGCCAACTAGGCAATTTTAATGATGTGTCATAGCATTAAATGAAGAAAGAGAATGTAATATCATATCGTGATACCGTATCATATTAAATCTTTATCTTCTTTTTTGTGTAAATGCGTAGCGATAAATAAAGACAACAATCTTAATATATGATCTTGTCGTTAGGGAGGTAGTATAATACACCAAGATCATATCGTGATACTAGTATATGATACTCCCCGTTACAACCAGGCTAACCTCTACGGACTACGGCTACGACCTACAAGTAGAGGTAGTCTCTGTCTGGTGAGCTTTATTGCTTTGCCAAAAACTGGCCCACGCCCATTGACTGCTTCTGGCCAACTCCAGCAGGCAATAATTATCGGCCGCAATAATAAACCACTTAAATTACACGGCGCCCGAGGCGTCACTCCCACGCTCGTTCCCCCCATCCCACTCGCATCGCGTCGCGTGCGTGTCCCCCCAGCATCCGCAATCCCGGTGCGCCTGCCCGAACACCCACCACCACGTCACCGCATCAAACTCCCCGTCCACATCCAAACCACCGGACACGCGTCGCCACGCGGACGCGCACACATCGCCGAGGCTCCATCCCGCCGCGCAGAGGATCCCCCGGGCTCATCGGAACCTTCGCCGACATGTGGGGCGCCGTCACGGCGGGCCCCACGCGTCATCGGGGAGTCGCGCTCCTCTTGCTTCCTCGCGGGGCAAGGAGACGATACGAGACGACGGCAGCTGCGTAGGCTGCCTTGTGGGAGCACGCACTCGGTGGGCCCCACGTGTCGGCGTGCCACGCGGTTCGCGAGAGCTCGCGCGCGCCATCGGCGTCGCACCTGAGCCGGGGCGCACCCGCCCCGGCACCGCGGGCCCACGCGTCACCGAGACGGTGGCTACGTGTAGATATCTTCCGAACCGTCGCGCCCCCACATGGCCAGAGTCGGTTTCGCCCAGAGGGGAGAGGGAGGGGAGGCTCACGCCAGAAGATACCGCGCCGCGTGCGTCGTCGGATGGTTGCCTAGCTCCCCGCGCACGGAGGCGCCGCGATCCGTCGCCGGCCGCCGGCGGAGCGCCAGGCAGCGCGCGCCTACTTCCGGTGCTATTTAAGGAGGAGGCCGTTGGCGATTCGTGCCGCGTAGGAGGGAAGGCGGGGGGGAGGGGGAGGCGACAAGGTAGGCGGCGTCTTTAGACTCTGGGGAGCTGCCATTAACGCTGGCCTGGCCTGGCCACCTCCGCATGCGGACAAGCGCGGCCACGTCGTCGCCACGGGATGGCGGCTCCGGGGCTCTGACCTCCGCCCAGGTATTTGAAGGGGACAGAGCTCTCCCTCCCGACTCTGCTCAATTCGATGCCTCGACTCCGGGCCGCCTGCCCTCTGACTCTGATCTGCCTTCTGATGTGGGAATTCTGGCGCGCTTTTGCGTGCGCGGTGCAGGGCGACATGGGGAGCGGCGGCGCCAGGCGGCATTTCTTCCCGCTCACCAGCTTGCAAATCGGGTACGTCTCGTCTTTCATTTTCAGGGGATTGGGCGTTTACTGGGGGGAATGCTTTGCGGAGCTTGTGATCTCGCGGTGGAAATTTCTTGCTCTGCTGTTGCTGGAACAGATTGATTTGAGCAAACTTCATCTGTTATTGTCTGTGTTCAGTAAAATAATGTGGTGGCCTTGTGCTGTACTGGAATAGATATGCTGTTTCTGTGGGTAAGGGGAAAAGTTCATTCAGTTACATTAGTGGGCACAGTTCACCTTTCGTTGCAACAGTTCCTACCGGCAGGGAAGATGGCAAGAATCTCAAATTGGTAGTATTTGTTTGGCCTGCTGGGGTGAGAAAGTTCCAACATACAATTCTTAAGAAACAGACAAGAAATATCCCAAATTAGGAGTTGGGTAGCTGAATTGTCTGATGTTGATGTTTCATTCGGTACTGTCCTTCAGTCTAGCGTTTACTTTCTTATTGGATAGGGTAAAAAAGAAACAGTGATAATGTAGTCATGTAGAAAGGAAACCGGTTGCTTGTAATTTTTGCTATATGAAAGTTGATGCACAAAATTGCCTAGCAAAGTGAAGGTGTTAATACATAATAAGATTAATACTACACTGAAGCTGTTTAATTGTTCACCTTTCACCCTGCGTGCATTCAGGGATGTGGCACCCACTTATAGCAAAGTCAAACTGCAATACCTTTGATCTTTGCAACATCATTTAGGATTTTCTTTTAGGCTTCTTATTTGCCTGTCACCTTCTTCCCTTAGACTGATGAGTATGCGCCTCCTGCGACATATTCTTCCTAGTTTGCACTTTTGGGCTAAACGCATCTCAGAGAGAAGAAAAGTTAAATCTTAGCTTCTTTTGATTCATATGAAGAAAAGTTATATCAGTAAAAAAATGTAGTGCTCTGGCGCTGTACTGGAATGCATATGCTGTTGTTGTGGCAAAGGGAAAAATTCATTCAATTACAATAGTATGCACAGTCCACCTTTCGTTGTAGCAGCTCCTAGCGGCAGGGAAGATGGCAAGAATCTCAAATTAGCAGTATTTGTTTGGCCTGCGGGGATGAGAAAGTTCCAACATAAAATTCTTAAGAAACAGACAAGAAATATCCCAAATTAGGAGTCGGGTAGCTGAATTGTCTGATGTTGATGTTTCATTCGCTACTGTCCTTCAGGCTAGCATTTACTTTCTTATTGGATAGTGTAAAACAGTGACAATGTAGTCATGTACTCCCTCCGTAAAGAACGCTCTTATATTTCTTTACAGAGGGAGTAGAAAGGAAACCGGTGTTGGGTATTTTTGCCATATAAAGCTGTTGATGGACAAAGTTGCGGAGCAAAGGGAAGGTGTTAATACATGAGACTAATACTGCACTGGAGCTGTTCAATTGTTTACTGTTGGTCACCTTTCACCCTGACTGCATTCAGGGATGTGTCACACTCTTATAGCAAAGTCAATCAATACCTTTGGTCTCTGCAACATCATTTAGGATTTTCCTTTAGGCTTCTTACTTGCTTGCACCTCCCATTAGATTGATGAGTGTACCCCTCTTGCGACATATTCTTCCTAGTTTGCACTTTTGGGCTAAACAAATATCAGAGAGAAGAAAGGTTAATGCCCTGTTTGTTTCAGCTTCAGTTGATCACCTGTGGATTCGTTCCACTGGCAAAGCTGAGCAGAATTGGCTTTGCCACTGAAGTACACCTGGATGTGCTTCAGGCAATTGCACTGAAAATGGCCCGAATCCAGATTAAGCTTCACTAGCAAAGCTGATTCCAAATAGCTGTTTGTTTCAGCTTCTGATTTTTCCTATGAGAATCTGCTGCCTAAAGCTGAAACAAACAGGGCCTAAATCTTGGCTTCTATTTATTCATGTGATTTCCAAAACACATGAATAGGCAAAATGCAGGAATTGGATGCCATGGCATGGTGAATCCTACAGGAAGGAATTGCATTCAAATTATTCCATGTTAAAGTCCATTAGGTTTTTGCTAATTTAAAATATGCAGAGGTGTAGGGTGTTCATAGGTTATGCAACTTAGAAGCTATTCTTTCTTCTACTTTTTCCTCACAGTATCTGTTATCCTGACGATAATGCATTAGTAAATTTCCATTTCCATTTCCATTTGCAGTACTCTTCATTAGTCAGGCATGCTGGAACAACGGTTGCTTTTTTCCATATGCAGGGATTTACAGTCATATCTTGCAGAGCTCACTATATTTTTGTGCCCCGATACCAAGAAGTTCCTTATCTTCCTTGACAACCGTCCATGGTTGCTAGATCAGAATACAAAACCTGCTCACCTGTGGCAATTGATGGTTACCAAGGTCCACTTTACTCTCTTATGCACTAGTATCTCTTTAATTGATATTATAACCATATATACTCTCACATAATTGCCCCTGTGATAACTCTTGCTTACTGTTGCTATTTTGTGATCCAGTCAAGATTTTCTCCTTTCGCGAACACTAGAACTAGGAGAAAGAGAGATGAAGCTGGAAGTAAGCTTGTATTTTCAGAACTACCAACATCTGCTCCACGTGTGTGGAATCAATCATCCAGATGGTATACTCTGATTGATGATACCATGCGGAAAAAGAAGCTTCAAGTAAATAAATTGAAGGATTCTCGCCTGTTGAATAGAGAGCTGCATCGGACATTATATGGTTTTATTATTTTTGAGGTAGACTGGGCTGATGTGCGTGGCATTAATTATTTGAATGAGCTTCAGGTATTGCTGTTTAATGTTGATAGTTTACAATGAATATCATATTGACGGCTTTAAAAGGATAGCCCATGCTTACTTCCCTTCACGCTGTTGTAGACTGATACATCAATGGTGGTCGAAGCTAAAATAATGAAGAGATGGGAATTCGATAGTGTCAATCAAGCTTCATCTTTAATCACTTCTTGGTTCTCAGGGAATTACTCAGAGTGTCAGCTCTTACAAGATTATTTAAATAGCATCTCTCCTAAAGGTAAAAGTTTGAACTACTGAGATTTGTTATTCTCGCCTGCTGGTACAATCTGCTTATATATGCTTGCTGTTACAGGTGATGTTTTTTATGATGCCCTAGATGACTTAACACCTGAATTATGGGACACTGAGGGTGTAAAGAGCGACGGTGATGATTCTGGAGATTGTGTTAGGGTGTCGTCAAGTTCCACAAGCTCATCATACACCCCGCCACCTTGCTCTGGACCTTACAAGAGAAGAAGGATAATAAGATCTGATGCTGGAAGTGATATGTCTGAGGAACCATACTCAGAATTTGTGACCTCACCAAGATATTCATCATATTCATCTTCATCATGTTGCAGTGATAATGACAGTGGCAAGCCACTGGTGGAGCCTAGCACATACAAGGATGTGCTGATCTTGTTCCGATTCAGTGATCATGATCTGCCGTTCAGACTAAAGGAAGTTATACTGTCTGATGTGAGGCTCTTAACATTACTTGAGTATGGTCTTCCTTCATGGGTCATTTTTCTTCAGTCATATCCAGTGTTCTGCAAGATATATCGCCCATGGATGTGTCCTCTAGCCAGAGCACTATACGTCTTGATGTCATTAATTACTGTTCTTATAGGATTTTATGACCTCTACAAGAATGTACCAATGTTGAAGGCAACTGCCTCTAGATTATTTGGCCCTTTGTTTGATTGGATAGAGACATGGGAAATGATCTCAAGGCTTAAGTATCTCGGAACCATGCTTTTTCTGAACAATTTCCAGCAGGCTTTTACATGGTCTCTTAAGATTGTACGTGCTACTAAGTCTGTTCTTAGTGTATTGACAAAGCCAATTATGGGGCCACTATTGGAGGTTCTTGAATTTACCCTGCCACTATGGAACCTTTGTGCTGAAACGGTTGAATATCTCAGTTCAGCTGCAATGGTAGCGATGGAAACATCATTCAGTGCGGTTATCAGTACAGTTCAGATGATCATGTGGCCATTTTGGTTTATCTTCAGTACGATGTTTAATATAGGTATGGTTACTGTAATCTTCCAAATGATCAGTTTCTTTTTCCGTTTGTGTGTTTGTTCTGATGACTTACTAATACTTTATTTACTGCAGCCAATTCAATCTTGTACCCTGTAATTTGGTTCGTCGGAGAGATACTAGCCGCACCTTTCCGACTTGTCGTTGCGCTAGCAAGTTTTGTAGCAGACTTCTTTGATGATATTATTGATGTTTTAAGGCAGACCTGGTCAACATTAAGTTCGTTGTATCAAGTTAGTTCTGCATCCAGAGCACCTGCGCTTACATCTGAAACTACCATTTGGGGATCACTCTGGAAAGATCTTCTGTACCAGGTAACATAAATTTGTTTGCATGCCTAGTGATTGTTTTTCAAGTATATTATGCAACTTACGTTGGCTCTTGTTGTAGATTTTCCGTGCAGTCCGGAGCATTTTATACGGTTTTGTTGCCTTCTTTTCAACGTGCAATAGGCATCGGCTCAGGTAATTTTCCCTTTTGCTTGTATGCAGAGGTAGTATTTGCAAACCAGGCAAACAATAAGTCGAAAATGATGATTGATGAAAATCAGACAAACAAACTGGCTTGTTTGGCGTGTCTGGACAATGGAAATTTTAAAATTGTGCAGTGTAGCTCACATTATGCCCCCATGAGTATTATGAGCTAATTGTGACTACATGCTGCAGCATATACAATCACATAGAAGTTCTTCTCCGGCGACTGTCCCGCGCGTTAAATGGCACGCGACATACCTCCTCGTGTGAAGGAGCCCAGAAGTATACTAGTCAAGATCATCCTGTAAGTACTAGCATTTTATACTTATGGTTGATGTTTGTGTTCATTCAATGGTGTTTTTGAACTTTGGAAATGAAATACCCCCTCCGTATCAAAATATTTGGTGTCTTTTGACAGTAAAAAAAAATTCTTGTATTTTGATATGGAGGGAGTACCTCTCTAGAGAAAGAACAACCCTGGGAACTTGTTCTAAAAAGAAACCTGAGAACTGACATTATTCATTTTGTTGTTATACTCCTGGACATTTGAATCCATAGTTCATTCCAAAACAGCCAATCTACCATAGAGACCTAATACTGTTTTCTAATCAGTATTTCCACTACATACAAATGCGCCAACTGTCTTATACTTATATATAGTTACGTCGTAGCTATGCAAGCGTATTGTGGTGTTTCAGTAAAATAAATAAATGCATTTTTGCCAAGAACCAACAGTGTAGTTGCTACTGTGACTTGGATCACTATGCTCTTGTTTATTTGACATCTGCATTCCTCGTTATTTGGTACTACTTTCTGAATTTGCTGTCCCATGTTTGTTTGTGCAGCAAAGGAAAACTAAGACGAGATGATTGTGGAGTTACCGGATTGACATACCGAGTAATTAGCTAATTCAGAGAAACTTTAAAAAGGCTGAGACGAGATAACCGTGGACCTCCACAAGGAATCATGTGTACAGGTCTCATACAGCAACGTCTTCTAATGTTTCATCAAGTAACCCTGATCGGTGTATCCCCTCTGTACAGATGGAGTCAGAGGGCAACAACTAGTGAAACAAAAGCAGTACAACTGCAAGTGTACATTAGCGGAATCTGTTGTTGTTTGTTCATTGTAGTGTAATGTAATGTTATATATTAATAGGTTGTACAGTAGAGTAGGCTTGTGCATATGCTTCGGCAACTGAACAAGAATTTTGTAAGTATATGAGTAAATTACCTTTGTTCAGTGATAGTGCTATTTAAAGTTTTCCCGTCCCAGGTGCCCAGTTCTTGGAACTCGTTTTACTGATGTAGTAGCACACATCAACATTACTGCAACACATGCTTTCGTTCCTCTTTTGGCTTTCGCATTCCAAAGAATCTCGCAGAGCAGGATGTTTCCAACTGGGGAAAAATGATTAGCTTGACGATCACCTTTTGAATTTCCCTCTGATTGCAGATCCCATCTATTCTTTCTTCTCCAGTGTCATCACGTAGTCCTACCGCGCAGTCTGCACATGGAGCTAAGGTGGCGTTGCATCACGATCACAGGCGGCCGGGCATATGCATGTGGGGTTGGTAGATTAGATAGATACACGGATCCACGCGTGCAAACAGCGCAAGGTCCAGGCATCATGGTTCCGAGTTTTAGCACGGCGAGACAATCACCGATAGAGAAGTTCACTGAACCCATACGCAGTTGGTACGTACGGAGTAGAACTTATCCTACCGCCCCCTGCCAAAAGGAACCGACGGATACGCCGTGTGAAAATCTTGCGCTGCCAATTTTTCCGGCGCAGGTATGCACTGTATATGTATACACGAGTCAGCAGATGTGACAAGTCCTCGTCTGAATCTATCGGCTCGATGGAGCGCCGTGATCCAAGGCCTGCTGAATATGCCCAAAGGTCCAAGTGGGTCTTCCCATGAGTGAGTGAGTGAACCTCCTTTTCCTTTGTCGAAGCACGAGCGAGCTAGAGCTCACCGGCACGGTGGCGCCACTGTACGAGTGAGTGTGGACTTAACTGAATAAAGGTCGGGCTCACATGATCACGCGCTCCTGGGTCTTGGATCTTCGCTGTTGTCGTCGCACTAGCAGCTGCCGGAGCTGGAGGCGCGTTGCGCCATAGTCCAAGCACAAATAACCAATCACCAACCCCGGGTGGTCCAAGCGAGGATGATGTCTTCCTGACGCTCATCGGTTGGCCCTCCTCCCTGTAAAAAATCATGCATGCAGACGAGACGAGACGAGTGAATCCTTCTTCAGTCGCACCGACAGAAATGCCTCTGCGAGGAGGACCAACCGGGCCGGCCTCGAGTTCTCCAGATCCACATGTGGAGCGACGATGATGTGTCGTGTGAAGTGCATGCGACTGGCATGCATGCGCAGGGGTGATAATCTTTCTTATTACTCCAGAACTGAATCGATTAGTCGTCGGCCCTAACCCAAAAGTATCCAAACATGATGGGTTAGTTTGGGTTAGTTGGATCTAACCCACCCAGAAAACTAGCCCACACTAGAGGAGCTTATTTGGGTTAGTTCTCTTGGGCCCACTAAAAGAATTAGTAAAAAAAAATTACCCCTCCCATCCAAACATGGTCTAAAGTAGTCAAATGATTGAGAAAAAATATTTATTGTCAATCTAACCCCATCATCCAAACAACTCTTTGGTTAAAGTTAGTTTAGAGTTCGTTCAAGGTTAGAATCTAACTCTAACCTCTAACTAAGTTAAAGTATCCAAACAGGGCCGTCGTCTAGACGTCACCAGATGTCCAGATCCATGCCGTATATATATATATTACAAGACCCGCGACATATTGTTGCAGGGGAAGAAGCTAGATTGACACCCTAGCTCGCCACATGGCTGAATGAATGAAGCTGCCAGAGATCACGCAACAGTAAACAGCAGTACGCAGATCTAAACCAGCAGCCTCTCACCGTCACTGGCAAGGATGAACGTGGCCGTAGGTACGTCGGTGTGCTCATCGGAGTCCAGAGTTGTCTGTAGTTGCGGCCACTTGGGCGCCGGCGGCCTGGCATTACGGCGCACACGGTGGACGTCGGTGAGCCCGTTGCCCGGTTGTCCCTGCTCTCCGCTCCTCTCCCCCAACATTTCCCGGGCCGGTGAACCCCTCTCGCCTGTCCCCCGACCACACCGGTGCCAGCCATTGCTACACCTCCCACAGTACTGCACCGGTGGACAGCAGTACGAACGTACGCAGTAGTAGGAGTTAGTAGTAGTAGTACTTAAAGCGCATTTGCACTTGGGTGTGTCCTGTTCATGCCCGAGCCATCGCGATGCCATGGAGGATACTTGCCTGGGTCCTTGTTTCAAAAAAAAAAAAAAACTTGCCCGGGTCGTTTGCTTTCCTGAATCATGATACGCCTTGGCATGTTGCCTACGGGCTGGCTACGGCTGATGTGTATCGCATGCAAGAACGATACAACCTGAATCATCCATGATGCAGACACATCTACATCTGCGGCAATCAAGGAGCTGATGATGATCTCCGGTGACCACATGACAAGCTTTGATGACAATCCAGGAGGACTTGCTTACCCATTCGTGATTCGTGGCCAGCTGGTTCACTCCGTCTGCCACTGCAGGACTGCACAAGACCAGCAAGCCGTGACAAAACCCTGTAATTTGTTCCCAGGCAACGCGCCGTTCTCCACCGAGTTTTCATCTCCGGCAACATGAGCACGTTGTACACTAGCTCTACGTACCACCACCTACTCCGACCTACGCCGGCGGGCCGTCCGTCGCTATGATGAGCCGCTCTAGGCCGATCGACCGGTCCATCGCGGCCGGCCACACCTAAAAGGCGTCCTCGCTTTACCTGCAACGCACACCCCGCGCCCATGTATCACTGTCCTGTCCTCGCCGCCTACTCCTGAGTTGTAAAAACTGTACTCCTGCCGCCAATAAGTAACCGGAGCTCAACACACGGAAAAGCTTCGATCCTGGCTCCTCTTTTTGCCCATCATTTCCACTTTTGATTGGCTATTAACTGGAGATAGTTAACTAGCCGCTTCAGTCCGCCACCCACTCTGGCTGCTCGATCTACTCATGCATGCATCAATGTATCCCGCCCATGGTGATAAAGAGCAACTCCAATGGGGCAACACATTTCATTCGCCGCCGTCCGTTTGGGTCGATGCGGACACAAAAGGCGGCCCAACACGCCGACTCAAACGGAGGCGTGTCCGTTTTTCGTCCGCAGGCGAGTCATTCCCAGCCCATTTTTAAGCCAGATTTGCGTCGGTGCGGACACGCGACGGATGCGCGCATGCTCGCCTTCTCCTTTCCCCAGGCCCGCTGGTCGGTGGGACATTGGCCTGCCCCCTCAACCCCCAGCCAACAGCAACCCCCGTCCGCCTTCTTCACCGTCGACACCGCCACCCATTTTTGCCGACGACTCTACCGGCTGCCGCCGCCTCCACATCCACCCAGCAACGCCGCCCACTTTCCCGTCACCCGCCACCGTCGTCTTGCCGCCGGGGAGCAAACTTCTTCCCACCGCAGCTCCCTCCACCGCACAGCCGCCCGCGACCAAGAAGTCGCCTCACCGTCCTGGCCAGATCCGACCGGCACACTCGTCGGACGCCGGCAGGGCAGCTAGCTGGTCCGTGCGCGCCGCGACTCCCCTCGTCGGTCGTCTCCTTCTTCAACGCCCGCAAGCTGTTCGACAGTTTGCCAAGGTAGGACTCCGCCGACGAGTTCTTTTTCCACAATTTCCTATGCGACTCCAACGATTCATCGTCCGAAGACGAGGAGGAGATATTGGCTGTCGTGTTGGTCCATCACCACCTCAACAGCCAGCGGCCGTTGTTCCGTGGCTCCATTCCGGGCCACCTTCCGGCGTTGAATCGCAACCAAGAGAGCGGGCATTTCCTTCTTTGGAAGGACTACTTTGATACAACAAACCTGTTGTTTAAGCATCCAAAATTCTGCCGTCGTTTCCGTATGAGTAGGCATCTTTTCAACCATATTAGAGAGGGGGTGGTCGGCTATGATGACTATTTCGAGTGCAAAGAGGATGTCGTCGGCAAGATTGGTTTCTCCTCTTATCAGAAATGCACTGCCGCCATCAGAATGCTTGCATACGGAGTGCCCGGTGATCTCATTGACGAGTACGTCCGTATGAGCGAGTCTACATGCCTAGAGTCCCTGTATAAGTTCAGCAAGGCTGTTATTGCTGTGTTTGGCCCTGAGTACTTGAGAAAGCCGACAGCTGAAGATACAGCCCGTTTGTTGGCAATGAATGCCGAAGGGCTTCCGGGATGCTGGCAAAGATAGATCGCATGCACCGGGAGTGGAACAACTGTCATTCTGCTTGGCAAGGGCAGTATAAGGGTCATGTCAGGGCTTGCACTGTCATACTAGAGGCCGTGGTGTCTCAAGATCTCTGGATCTGGCACTCTTTCTTTAGCATGGCTGGATCACACGATGATATCAACGTGCTTTAGCGCTCGCCGGTGTTTGCTAGGCTTGCCGAAGGCAACAGCCCACCGGTGAACTTTACTGTCAACGGTCACAAGTACGACAAAGGATACTACCTTGGTGACGGTATCTATCCTCAGTGGACCACTGTTGTCAAGACAATACCCAACCCTGTCGGAGAGAAGAGGGAAAGATTTGCCCAGGAGCAAGAGAGTGCTAGGAAGGATGTCGGGCGTGCCTTTCGTGTTTTGCAATCTCGATGGGGCATCGTTCGGTATCCTGCTAATACTTAGAGCACGCAGAAACTATGGGAGGTGATGACTGCTTGTGTGATCATGCTCAATATGATCATAGAAGACGAGCGCCCGGAACGTCTGTACGATCAAGGCTTTCAGTTTCAGGGTGAGAATGTTGTGCCTGAGCATGGAGTAGCGGCAACGTTTGAACAGTTCACCCAATTTCATGAAGACATGCGATTGGGAAACTCACGTGCAACTACAAAATGATTTGGTTAAGCATATGTGGGCTCATGTTGGCAACCAATAGATGTATCTTTTAGTTGGGAACGTAGTAATTTCAAAAAAAAATCCTACGCACACGCAAGATCATGGTGATGCATAGCAACTAGAGGGGAGAGTGTTGTCCACGTACCCTCGTAGACCGAAAGCAGAAGCGTTATAACAACGTGGTTGATGTAGTCGTACGTCTTCATGGCCCGACCGATCAAGAACCGAAACTACGGCACCTCCGAGTTTTAGCACACGTTCAGCTCGATGACGATCCCCGGACTCCGATCCAGCAAAGTGTCGGGGACGAGTTCCACAAGACGACGGCGTGGTGACGATCTTGATGTTCTACCGTCGCGCAGGCTTCGCCTAAGCACCGCTACAATATTATCGAGGAGAACTATGGTGGAGGGGGCATCGCACCGACTAAGAGATCTCAAGGATCAATTGTTGTGTCTCTAGGGTGCCCCCTGCCCCGATATAAAGGAGCAAGGGGGGAGTGCGGCCGGCCAGAGGAGGCGCGCCAGAGGAGTCCTACTCCCACCGGAGTAGGACTCCCTCCTTCCTTGTTGGAGTAGGAGAGAGAGGAAGGAGAGAGGGGAAAGGAAAGGGGGGCGCGCCGCCCCTCCTTGTCCAATTCGGACTAGGGGGGGAGGGGCGCGCGGCTGCCTCTTGGCCGCTTCTCCTCCTCCTCCTCTTGGGCCCATGAGGCCCATTAACCTCCGGGGGGGGTTCCGGTAACCCCCCGGTACTCCGGTATATATCCGATAACTCCTGGAACCATTCCGGTGTCCGAATATAGTCGTCCAATATATCAATCTTCATGTCTCGATCATTTCGAGACTCCTCGTTATGTCCGTAATCACATCCGGGACTCCGAACAAACTTCGGTACATCAAAAACTATAAACTCATAATAAAACTGTCATCATAACGTTAAGCGTGCGGACCCTACGGGTTCGAGAACAATGTAGACATGACCTAGAACTGTTTCCGGTCAATAACCAATAGCGGAACCTGGATGCTCATATTGGCTCCTACATATTCTACGAAGATCTTTATCGGTCAAACCGCATAACAACATACGTTGTTCCCTTTGTCATCGGTATGTTACTTGCCCGAGATTCGATCGTCGGTATCCAATACCTAGTTCAATCTCGTTACCGGCAAGTCTCTTTACTCGTTACGTAATGCATCATTCCGTAACTAACTCATTAGCTACATTGCTTGCAAGGATTATAGTGATGTGCATTACCAAGAGGGCCGAGAGATACCTCTCCGACAATCAGAGAGACAAAACCTAATCTCAAAATACGCCAACTCAACATGTACCTTTGGAGACACCTGTAGAGCTCCTTTATAATCACGCAGTTACGTTGTGACGTTTGGTAGCACACAAAGTGTTCCTCCGGTAAACGGGAGTTGCATAATCTCATAGTTGTAGGAACATGTATAAGTCATGAAGAAAGCAATAGCAACATACTAAACGATCAAGTGCTAAGCTAATGGAATGGGTCATGTCAGTCACATCATTCTCCTAACGATGTGATCCCGTTAATCAAATGACAACACATGTCTATGGTTAGGAAACATAACCATCTTTGATTAATGAGCTAGTCAAGTAGAGGCATACTAGTGACTTTAAGTTTGTCTATGTATTCACACATGTATCATGTCTCCGGTTTAATACAATTATAGCATGAATAATAAACATTTATCATGATATGAGGAAATAAATAATAACTTTATTATTGCCTCTAGGGCATATTTCCTTCAGTCTCCCACTTGCACTAGAGTCAATAATCTAGATTACACAGTAATGATTCTAACACCCATGGAGTCTTGGTGATGATCATGTTTTGCTCGTGGAAGAGGCTTAGTCAACGGGCCTGCAACATTCAGATCCATATGTATCTTGCAAATCTCTATGCCTCCCACCTGGACTTGGTCCCAAATGGAATTGAAGCGTCTCTTGATGTGCTTGGTCCTCTTGTGAAATCTGGATTCCTTTGCCAAGGCAATTGCACCAGTATTGTCACAGAAGATCTTCATTGGCCCCGATGCACTAGGTATGACACCTAGATCAGTAATGAACTGTTTCATCCAGACTCCTTCATTTGCTGCTTCTGAAGCAGCTATCTACTCCGCTTCGCATGTAGATCCCACCACGACGCTTTGTTTAGAACTGCACCAACTGACAGCTCCACCGTTCAATATAAACACGTATCCGGTTTGCGATTTAGAATCGTCCGATCGTTGTCAAAGCTTGCATCGACGTAACCATTTACGACTAGCTCTTTGTCACCTCCATAAATGAGAAACATATCCTTAGTCCTTTTCGTATTTCAGATATTCTTGACCGATGTCCAAAGATCCACTCGATTACTTTGGTACCTCCCTGCCAAGCTTATCGCTAAGCACACACCAGGTCTGGTACACATCATTGCATACATGATAGAGCCTATGGCTGAAGCATAGGGAACATCTTTCATTTTCTCTCCATCTTCTGCTGTGGTCGGGCATTGAGTCTGACTCAACTTCACACCTTGTAATACAGGCAATAACCCTTTCTTTGCCTGATCCATTTTGAACTTCTTCAAAACTTTATCAAGGTATGTGCTTTGTGAAAGTCCAATTAAGCGTCTTGATCTATCTCTATAGATCTTGATGCCCAATATGTAAGCAGCTTCACCGAGGTCTTTCATTGAAAAACTTTTATTCAAGTATCCCTTTATGCCATCCAGAAATTCTATATCATTTCCAATTAACAATATGTCATCTACATATAATATCAGAAATGCTACAAAGCTCCCACTCACTTTCTTTTAAATACAAAGCTTCTCCAAAAGTCTCAGATAAAACCATATGCTTTGATCACACTATCAAAGCGCTTATTCCAACTCGAGAGGCTTGAACCAGTCCATAAATGGATTGTCGGAGCTTGCACACTTTGTTAGCACCTTTTGGACCGACAAAACCTTCCGGTTGCATCATATACAACTCTTCTTCCAGAAATCCATTCAGGAATGCAGTTTTGAAATCCATTTGCCAAATTTCATAATCATAAAATGCGGCAATTGCTAACATGATTTGGATAGACTTAAGCATCGCTACGGGTGAGAAAGTCTCATCGTAGTCAACCCCTTGAACTTGTCAAAAACCTTTCGCAACAAGTCGAGCTTTGTAGACAGTTACAATACCATCAGCGTCAGTCTTCTTCTTGAAGATCCATTTATTTTCTATGGCTTGCCGATCATTGGGAAAGTCAACCAAAGTCCTTACTTTGTTCTCATACATGGATCCCATCTCAGATTTCATGGCCTCAAGCCATTTTGCGGAATCTGGGCTCATCGTTGCTTCCTCTGAAGGAAATATGCCCTAGAGGCAATAATAAAGTTATTATTTATTTCCTTATATCATGATAAATGTTTATTATTCATGCTAGAATTGTATTAACCGGAAACATAATACATGTGTGAATACATAGACAAACAGATAGTCACTAGTATGCCTCTACTAGACTAGCTCATTAATCAAAGATGGTTGTGTTTCCTAACCATAGACATGTGTTGTCATTTGATTAATGGGATCACCTCATTAGGAGAATGATGTGATTGACATGACCCATTCCGTTAGCTTAGCACTTGATTGTTTAGTATATTGCTATTGCTTTCTTCATGACCTATACATGTTCCTCGTAACTATGAGATTATGCAACTCCTGCTTACGGAGGAACACTTTGGTACTACCAAACGTCACAACGAATCGGGTGATTATAAAGGAGTACTACAGTGTCTCCAAAGGTACTTGTTGGGTTGGCGATTTCGAGATTAGGTTTTGTCACTCCGATTGTCGGAGAGGTATCTCTGGCCTTCTCGGTAATACACATCACATAAGCCTTGCAAGCATTGCAACTAATGAGTTAGTTGTGAGATGATGTATTACGGAACGAGTAAAGAGACTTACCGTAACGAGATTGAACTAGGTATTGGATACCGACGATCGAATCTCGGGTAAGTAACATACCGATGACAAAGGGAACAACGTATGTCGTTATGCGGTTTGACCGATAAAGATCTTCGAGAATATGTAGGAACCAATATGGGCATCCAGGTTCCGCTATTGGTTATTGACCGAGAATAGTTCTAGGTCATGTCTACAAGTTCTCGAACCCGTAGGGTCCGCACGCTTAACGTTTCGATGACAGTTCATTATGAGTTTATAAGTTTGATGTACCGAAGGTTGTTCGAGTCCGGATGTGATCATGGATATGACGAGGAGTCTCAAATGGTCGAGACACAAAGATTGATATATTGGAAGCCTATGTTTGGACTTCGGAAAGGTTCCGGATGAAAACAGGAAGTTACCGGAACACCGGGGGGTTACCGGAAGTTACCGGAACACCGGGGGGTTACCGGAACCCCCCGGGGGGTCAATGGGCCTTGATGGGCCATAGGGAGAAGAGGAAGGGCCGGCCAGGGCAGGCCGCCCCCTCTCCCTCTAGTCCGAATAGGACAAGGAGAGGGGGCGCCCCTTCCCTTTCCCTCCCCAATCCTATTCCAACTAGAAAGGCGGGGAGTCCTACTCCCGTGGGAGTAGAACTCCTCCAGCGCGCCTCTAGGGCTGGCCGCACCCCTTGCTCCTTTATATACGGGGCGGGGGCATCCCAGCTACACACAAGTTGATCTACGGATCGCCCTTAGCCGTGCAGCGTGCCCCCTCCACCATATTCCACTTCGGTCATATCGTCATGAGCTTAGGCGAAGCCCCGCGCCGGTGAAGTCATATCGTCGCGAGCTTAGGCGAAGCCCTGCGTCGGTGGAGCATCATCATCGTCCACCACGCCGTCGTCTCGACGGAACTCATCCCGACGCTTTGCTGGATCGGAGCCCGGGATCGCCATCGAATGAACGGTGCGTAACTCGGAGGTGCCGTGACGCTCGGTACTTGGATCGGTCGGATCGTGAAGACGCACGACTACATCAACCGCGTTGTTATAACGCTTCGCTTTCGGTCTCACGAGGGTACGTGGACGACACTCTCCCTCTCGCTGCTATGCCATCACCATGGTCTTGCGTGTGCGTGGAAATTTTTGAAATTACTACGCTCCCCAACAAAGGCATCCGAGCCTGGTTTTATGCGTTGATGTCATATGCACGAGTAGAACACAAGTGAGTTGTGGGCGATATAAGTCATACCGCTTACCAAAGATGTCATACTTTGGTTCGGCGGTATTGTGAGATGAAGCGCCCGGACCGACATTACGCCAGATGCTTACGCGAGACTGGTTTCATCGCTCGAGCACTAGTTGCTTAAAGGTGACCGGCGGTGTCGGTTTCTCTCACTTTAGTTGAACTGAGTGTGGCTACGCCCGATCCTTGCGAAGGTTAAAACAACACCAACTTGACAAACTATCGCTGTGGTTTTGATGCGTAGGTAAGAACGGTTCTTGCTCAGCCCGTAGCAGCCACGTAAAACTTGCAACAAACAAAGTAGAGGACGCCTAACTTGTTTTTGCAGGGCATGTTGTGATGTGATGTGGTCAAGACGTGATGCTATATTTTATTGTATGAAATGATCATGTTTTGTAACCGAAGTTATCGGCAATCGGCAGGAGCCATATGGTTGTCGCTTATTGTATGAAATGCAAAAGCCATGTAATTGCTTTACTTTATCACTAAGCAATAGCGATAGTCGAGAAGCAATAGTTGGCGAGACGACAACGATGCTACGATGGAGATCAAGGTGTCGCGCCGGTGACGATGGTGATCATGACGGTGCTTCGCGATGGAGATCACAAGCACAAGATGATGATGACCATATGATATCACTTATATTGATTGCATGTGATGTTTATCCTTTATGCATCTTATCTTGCTTTCTTTGACGGTAGCATTATAAGATGATCTCTCACTAAAATTATCAAGAAGTGTTCTCCCGAGTATGCACCGCTATGAAAGTTCTTCGTCTTTGAGACACCACGTGATGATCGGGTGTGATAGGCTCTACGCTCAAATACAACGGGTGCAAAACAGTTGCACACGCGAATACTCAAGTTAAACTTGACGAGCCTGGCATATAACAGATATGGCCTCGAACACGGAGACCGAAGGTCGAACGTGAATCATATAGTAGATATGATCAACATAGTGATGTTCACCATTGAAACTACTCCATCTCACGTGATGATCGGACATGGTTTAGTTGATTTGGATCACGAATCACTTAGATGACTAGAGAGATGTCTGCTTAAGTGGGAGTTTTTAATATGATTAATTAAACTTAAATTTATCATGAACTTAGTACCGATAGTATTTTGCTTGTCTATGTTTCTTGTAGATAGATGGCTCGTCTTTGTTGTTCCGTTGAATTTTAATGCGCTCCTTGAGAAAGCAAAGTTGAAAGATGATGGTAGCAATTACACGGATTGGGTCCGAATTTGAGGATTATCCTCATTGCTGCACGTAAGAATTACGCCCCGAAGCACCGCTGGGTGCCAGGCCTGCTGCTGATGCAACCGACGACGTTAAGAACGTTTGGCGAGCAAAGCGATGACTACTCGATAGTTCAGTGTGCCATGCTTTACGGCTTAGAACCGGTCTTCAACGACGTTTTGAACGCCATGGAGCATATGAGATGTTCCAGAGTTGAAGTTAATATTTCAAGCAAATGCCCGGATTGAGAGATATGAAGTCTCCAATAAGTTCTATAGCTGCAAGATGGAGGAGAATAGTTCATCGGTGAACATATACTCAAAATGTCCGGGTATAATAATCACTTGATTCAACTGGGAGTTATCAAGGAAATGTGCCCTAGAGGCAATAATAAAGTTATTATTTATTTCCTTATATCATGATAAATGTTTATTATTCATGCTAGAATTGTATTAACCGGAAACATAATACATGTGTGAATACATAGACAAACAGATAGTCACTAGTATGCCTCTACTAGACTAGCTCATTAATCAAAGATGGTTATGTTTCCTAACCATAGACATGTGTTGTCATTTGATTAATGGGATCACACCATTAGGAGAATGATGTGATTGACATGACCCATTCCGTTAGCTTAGCACTTGATCGCTTAGTATATTGCTATTGCTTTCTTCATGACCTATACATGTTCCCGTAACTATGAAATTATGCAACTCCGCTTACCGAGGAACACTTTGGGTACTACCAAACGCCACAACGAATCGGGTGATTATAAATGAGTACTACAGTGTCTCCAAAGGTACTTGTTGGGTTAGCGTATTTCGAGATTAGGTTTTGTCACTCCGATTGTCGGAGAGGTATCTCTGGGCCTTCTCGGTAATACACATCACATAAGCCTTGCAAGCATTACAACTAATGAGTTAGTTGTGAAGATGATGTATTACGGAACGAGTAAAGAGACTTACCGGTAACGAGATTGAACTAGGTATTGGATACCGACGAGCGAATCTCGGGTAAGTAACATACCGATGACAAAAGGAACAACGTATATCATTATGCGGTTTGACCGATAAAGATCTTCGTAGAATATGTAGGAACCAATATGGGCATCCAGGTTCCGCTATTGGTTATTGACCGAGAATGGTTCTAGGTCATGTCTACATAGTTCTCGAACCCGTAGGGTCCGCACGCTTAACGCTTCGATGACAGTTCATTATGAGTTTATAAGTTTTGATGTACCAAGGTTGTTCGAGTCCCGGATGTGATCACGGACATGACGAGGAGTCTCAAATGGTCGAGACATAAAGATTGATATATTGGAAGCCTATGTTTGACTTGGAAAGGTTTTGGATGAAAACAGAAGTTACCGAACACCGGGAGTTACCGGAACCCCGGGGTCAATGGGCCTTGATGGGCCATAGGGAGAAGAGGAAGGGCCGCCAGGGCAGGCAGCGCGCCCTCTCCTCTAGTCCGAATAGGACAAGGAGAGGGGGCGGCCCTCCCTCTTCCCTCCTCCAATCCTAATCCAACTAGGAAAGGGGGGAGTCCTACTCCTGGGAGTAGGACTCCTCAGCGCCCCCCTTGGCTGGCCGCACTTCTTGCCCCTTTATATATAAAGGGGGGGGCACCCTGAACACACAAGTTGATCTACGGATCATTCCTTAGCCGTGTGCGGTGCCCCCTCCACCATATTCCACTTCGGTCATATCGTCATGAGCTTAGGCAAAGCCCGCGCCGAGAAGTCATATCGTCATGAGCTTAGGCGAAGCCCTGCGTCGGTGGAGCATCATCATCGTCACCACACCGTCGTCTTGACGGAACTCATCCCCGACACTTTGCCGGATCGGAGTCCGGGATCGCCATCAAACCGAACGTGTGCGTAACTCGGAGGTGCCGTCGTTCGGTGCTTGGATCGGTCGGATCGTGAAGACGCACGACTACATCAACCGTGTTGTTATAACGCCCGCTTTCGGTCTCACGAGGGTACGTGGACGACACTCTCCCCTCTCGTTGCTATGCCATCACCATGGTCTTGCGTGTGCGTAGGAAATTTTTGAAATTACTACGCCCCCCGGCGAGCGGCATCCGAGCCTGGTTTTATGCGTTGATGTCATATGCACGAGTAGAACACAAGTGAGTTGTGGGCGATATAAGTCATACCGCTTACCAGCATGTCATACTTTGGTTCGGCGGTATTGTGAGATGAAGCGGCCCGACCGACATTACGCGTATGCTTACGCGAGACTGGTTTCACCGCTTGAGCACTAGTTGCTTAAAGGTGACCGGCGGTGTCGCTTCTCTCACTTTAGTTGAACTGAAAAGTGGCTACGCCCGGTCCTTGCGAAGGTTAAAACAACACCAACTTGACAAACTATCGCTGTGGTTTTGATGCGAGGTAAGAACGGTTCTTGCTCAGCCCGTAGCAGCCACGTAAAACTTGCAACAAACAAAGTAGAGGACGCCTAACTTGTTTTTGCAGGCATGTTGTGATGTGATGTGGTCAAGACGTGATGCTATATTTTATTGTATGAAATGATCATGTTTTGTAACCGAAGTTATCGGCAATCGGCAGGAGCCATATGGTTGTCGCTTATTGTATGAAATGCAAAGCTATGTAATTGCTTTACTTTATCACTAAGCGAGAGCGATAGTCGAGAAGCAATAGTTGGCGAGACGACAACGATGCTACGATGGAGATCAAGGTGTCGCGCCGGTGACGATGGTGATCATGACGGTGCTTCATGATGGAGATCACAAGCACAAGATGATGATGACCATATGATATCACTTATATTGATTGCATGTGATGTTTATCCTTTATGCATCTTATCTTGCTTTCTTTGACGGTAGCATTATAAGATGATCTCTCACTAAAATTATCAAGAAGTGTTCTCCTAAGTATGCACCGCTAAAAGTTCTTCGTCTTTGAGACACCACGTGATGATCGGGTGTGATAGGCTCTCGCTCAAATACAACGGGTGCAAAACAGTTAAGCACGCGAATACTCAAAGTTAAACTTGACGAGCCTAGCATATAACAGATATGGCCTCGGAACACGGAGACCGAAGGTCGAGCGTGAATCATATAGTAGATATGATCAACATAGTGATGTTCACCATTGAAACTACTCCATCTCACGTGATGATCGGACATGGTTTAGTTGATTTGGATCACGTAATCACTTAGATGACTAGAGAGATGTCTGTCTAAGTGGGAGGTTTTTAATAGGGTTAATTATCCTTTTGCCCTCAGTGGTGTCCATGTGCTCAGTTTTGCCCTCAGACGCGAATTGTCCTCGCTTTGCCCCTAGTCCGTGCGCGCACCGACTGCTCCGTGAACTCGCCGCCTCCGTCCAGTCAACCTTTTGACTCGCCCTTACAGGTGGGACCAGCGCAGAAACGGCCAATTTTATTCAGACCGTTGCATGCGTGGCTTGTGGGACCCAGCAAAGAGCCGTTGAGCAGAGAGCCGCATGGGGTGTGCTATATAAGCGGCGACAAGCGGTGACCACGGCGACAGAGAGCACGGCGGTGACCACGGCGAGAGAGAGAGACACGGCGGCGGAAGCTAGCTGTGGAGGGCGCGCGGTGGGAAGCTAGCAAAGGAGGGCGCGCGGCGGCGTTGAGATCCCTTCGCCCGAGCTCCATGTCTTCCTCAAGCTCCGCGCCACCTCGCGGATGCAGAGCCGGGCGTGTGGACATGCTCGTCTTCGTCATCCACGTGCCGGGCGGGCGTTGATCGAAGGGTTTCTCGGACACCGAGGAACCGAATCGTCCGTTCTACGTGTGCAGCGAGAATGGGGTAAGAATCGGGCAATTGCACCATTTTCGCTGCCGGGATGTTTGAGCAATGGGTTTTGATCTGTTTGGTGTTCATGCAGTGACATGCTTCTTTCTTTGGGTCGATGCTCGCCAAGACTCGATGAATGAACTGCAAGAAGAGCATGAAGAATGGTTAAGCATGCTGCCACGAACGGCAAAGGGCCACACCACGAGCTCCTAAGAAGAGATGGATGGCGAAGCACGACCGACAGAGAGCTAGCTATTGAGCTTAGGATGTTGAAGAAGAAGGTTAGAAGCTTGAAGACCAAGCACTACCAATACCCATTTGCAAATACTTTTGGGCATTTGTAGGTATGGTAATCGACCGGTTGTAATGTTGAAAATGTATGGAAAGGCATGAATTATGAAGGAATTTGTAATCTTGAAATTGTTTCAGAAATTCACCTAGTTTAAATGTTGGTTAAAGTTGTTTAAATGTTGAAACAAAAGAGAAGAAGTGACCAACATTTAAATATGTTGGAAAAAAGAGAAGAAATTAGGAATTGAAACTTTTGATCAATGAAATGCAGCTCTCTGCTCTGCCTTTCTGTCCAAAAAAAAGGTTGCTCTTGGGCCAAATTCAGAGTGTAGAGCCAAGTGCAGGCTAGACTAATGGGCCAACTGCATCCAATTAGGCCCATTCAGGGGTTTTCTTGATTTTTCTGTTTTCCATTCTGGTTTAATTTAGGCAGTAAATCTAATGCTGAAACTTTTGTGGAAGCTAATTGAATTATTCCGAGCCAAACAATTAAGGTTAGAATTTTTTGGAGCTGTTAATTAATCCAATTCAAATACACCGTGATTTAAATAAAGACCAAAATGTCATGGAAAATGTGCCTCAGCTCTGTAGAGGTTTATGCCAAAAGCCAAAATAAATGAACATTTTTAAGGGCATTACATTGAGAAAAACATAATATGTCTAAAAAATGAAGGGTGGAAAATGCACAAAAATTGGTGCGGTTGGGGACTCGAACCCAAGACCGCGTGGGTTTGTGGTGTTTAGGGCTGCGCTGATAACCGCTAGGACAGATGGCAAGACTTTGACATGGGTAGGGAAGGAAGGTATACATAGTGAGACTGTGAATTTTTTTTAAAAAAAATAGTGAGACCGTGAATGTTTGCACACGCGTGAGAGTGGTTTTCCTTTGTTTTGCACTTAAATTTTGGAGGGTTGGAAGGTTGAAAATGTATGTTGCACTACCACATGATTTTGGTCGAGTGGCACTTGGTTTAGGGATAGAGTGGCACTTGGTTTAGGATTTAAAGGAATAAATTTGCATGTTAGTTCATGACTTTTTGTTTGAATGAAACAGTGGGCTTCTCACCCTCCGAAAACCACAAGTTCTCGAACTTCATGACTTGTTTAGGGAAGAAATGATAAGTTTGGGCCTGGACATTTTTAACACACATAATAAGATGGAACACACCGCACCATTACAATAACTTAGATAACTTCACGGACAGTTCACGGACACATGACGAAACATGACACGACACGACCACCTACATAGAAAAGCAACAAAATAAAAACCAAACATGACGAAGCTCGACTCGGGCTTGACCTCCTTCTTCCACCTTGGTCACACAAGCACCTTCAACACCGCCTTCATCTTCACACCTCCTCCTCGCGTCAGACGGAAGGGAGTGCATCCGGCCCGGAGCGGGAAGATGCGCCGAGTTGGTGTAGATGTTGTAGATGGTGAAGAAGATGGCCTCATAGCCGCACTCAAAAGACTTGGCCGAGGAGCTCACAGGCCAAATGGGTTGGTGAAGGTGACCGTGAGCAGAGGAGGATGCCGCCATGTCACGAACCTCGTTGAGGGTGAACATCCTCGGCGAGCCCCGTGGGAGGTGGGCATAGCCGCCTCGAGGAAGGCGCGGTGAGTTCGACGGAACCCTCCACCTTGAAATAGCCCACACACGGAGCTCCCTCTCCACGAGCACGCCCGGTGGGTAGCGCAGCTCCGGCACCACAAAGCGGACGGCTGAAGGTCGGCCCGTTGAACTGCATCTTCTTCACTTGGTCTCGCTTGGGGAGGGCTCGGCCGCTGGGTGTTTGAAGTTGAGAGGATCAGATCTGGCTTGTGGGTGGAGAGGAAGAGAGGCACCCCATTTATAGGCCTGTGGGTGGGAGAGGAAGAGAGAAGGGTAGAAAGGATGAGAACGTGCGTGTGTGAAGCGTGTGTGAATCCGGATGCGTGTGTGAATCCGGACGCGTGTGTGTATCCGCTACGCTTTGCACACTTAAATTTTTGCACGAAAACGATGCATCTTTGACCGGCAAAGGCATGTGAATCGCTGCCTCGAACCATCGCCTCGAACCACCTAGCTCGCCTCGCTAGCCTAGCTCGCTTAGCGCCTCGCTCGCCTCACTTTCACTCGCATGCATGCATCGCCGCCTCCTCACATGACAAGCAAAAACCCACGAGCCGCGTCCATGCATGCAAGGTCCGGAAAGGCCGAGACGGGCTATTTATCGCGGTCTCAGCCCGGATAACGAGACGGCCCAACGGTCCATCCAGCGCCCGATATTTGTTAAAAACAATCTCCCACCAATCAGATTGCATCTCGCGGATCGCCTCCTCCTCGCAGATTCCTTCTAGAAGGGTTAGATCGACGGCCCTTGATCGCCGCTAGGGTTAGATGAACGGTCCTTATTCAGCGCTAGGGTAGCGGGGTTTGGGAGGGGTTTGGAGCAGTCAAAGCTATGTTTGACCATATTTCAAATGAGCATAATAAATTAAATAAAATCAGAAAATGAAAACCTGCGCACATAGTCTTCTTATGTCATATACTAACGATTTAAGTTGATAAACAAGCTTTACATACATTTAAATGATAAGTTCATGTGTATTGTATGATATCTCGAGTATCTCAAACTCTCTTGTATGAAGTGAAGAGAAGTGTTTTGGGGAAATGAACATGAAAATTTCAAAAAACTCACCACAACTTCATTTTGGAGTGAATAAGAAGGATCCAGGCTTAGTTTTTCATTTTGATGTTTTACACTTGTTTAAATCTTGGTCAAAGTTAAGTTTGACCAGAATTCAAATGAGCAAAACAAATTTAAAAAAATCAAAAATGGAAAAACCAGCGCACATAGTCTTCTTATGTCATATACTAACGATTTAAGTTGATAAACAAGCTTTACATACATTTAAATGATAAGTTCATGTGTATTGTATGATATCTTGAGTATCTCAAACTCTCTTGTATGAAGTGAAGAGAAGTGTTTTGGGGAAATGAACATGAAAATTTCAAAAACTCACCACAACTTCATTTTGGAGTGACTAAGAAGGATCCAGGCTTAGTTTTTCATTTTGATGTTTTACACTTGTTTAAATCTTGGTCAAAGTTAAGTTTGACCAGAATTCAAATGAGCAAAACAAATTTAAAAAAATCAAAAATGGAAAAACAGCGACATAGTCTGTACATATAGAATATATGTGTAGGAAAGTTATTTTGCTGATTTAGATAAGGTCGAAAAAAACCTTGCTTAGAAATGAGGTCGTTTACCCTACCTTTGGACCCCTCTTTTTAGCACATTTTTCATGAAAATTTCAAAAACCTAACCACAACTTCATTTTGGATTGACTAAGAAGTATCCAGGCATAGTTTTTCATTTTGATGTTTTAGACTTGTTTAAATCTTGGTCAAAGTTAGGTTTGACCAGATATTTAAACATCATGTCAAACATACTTCTAACATAGGTCCAACATCATCCAACAGAAATACAACATGTCAAGTGATAAATGTTTGGGTCATAATACAACATCATTCCTTATTCATAATGTTTCATAGTTGTTCATAGATAGCGTTGGGGCTTCATGCATGCTCCTTGAGCTTCTTGCCATCACTTTGCTCCTCGTGCACCTTGTGCTCATTGTTTCTTCTCTTCTTCTCTTGGTTGTCGGCACTTGCGCTGCCTTCTTCAAACCTACCATAGAGCTGTGCAAAACATAAAGGGTCCAAACATAAACGGTAATGAGATCGTGTCAAGTGATAGATGTACAGAGTATTTGACCCTTGCAAGATTTACATACCTAGCATACCTCACAACAATGTAAGGTTGGTCACCATTTGGAGCCTCACTTGGATCATCATTTGGAGCCTCACTTGGATCATCATTTGAGCCTCACTTGGATCATCATTTGAGCCTCACTTGGATCACCATGATCACCATTTAGAGCCTCACTTGGATCACCATTTGGAGCCTCACGTGAATCATTATTTGAGGATATTTTGATCATCGTCAAAAATCATGCGGCTGTTGACCATCATCATTTGGAACCTCGTCAAAATCCTCATCCGATGCAACCGTTGTTGACCATCATTTTCATCATCTGTTGAGGCAACCGATCACGACCAACATTTTCATCAAGCTTTCATCGAAACTCTCTCCTAACGCTGGATCTACTGTGTTATCACAATACTTACCAAAATGACCGGACCCACCACACCTTGTGCACCCACGCTTCCTCGCCCAAGTCCAGCTCCTTCGCCGCGAGGTCTGATTCGACTCTTCCTTGGTCTACCTGCTCTCTTCGAATCGAGCGCAAAGCTTGAATCCAGGGTCCACCATGTCCCATTGTTGTTTTCCTCCATAGCAGGCAAGGCATAAGCATATGTGGCTTTGAACCTTGCAACAGAGTAGTAATCATGCACATACTGTTGTATGTTCCTCTGCTGGACTGGGAGAGAAGTGATGAAAACAAGGCATGAATGCATGGCAACCCAGCTTATCCGCCATTGCCTACAACCGCAAGTTCTAGCTTCTAAATCCACCGGATATCTCCATTCCTCTTCTCTTTATCCAAATATGATATCTCTGCTGTGGTACCCGAGCAAAGCGCCATGTTCATTTCAAGCTCGTTGTCTTCGCTTCAGCTTCATTCATCACGGCAGGGATGATAATGTGGCCTATGAATTTTGCCTCGGCTATTCCTCGCACGATAATGAAATTTCTGCATGTATTCTATCCTTATCCTGTCAAGCAAATCCACCACATAATGACCCTTTAGTTTCCGAATCGTTGAGTTGAAAGACTCGCTAGATTATTGTGCACATAGTCAACTTTGCTCACTTCACCGAATTGGCTTCGCCCATAATTTGGAGTGGTGTGTTTCAAGTATTCTTTCACTTTGGGATTCATGTATAACTGCCTCAAGTGGTAGTTGTGCTTCTTCACACTGCATGTCAAAGATGCTGGCCATAAATTGTCAGATATACACTTTCCTTTGAATTTCTTCATGAAATTTGCAGCAAGGTGACGATGCATTCCCTATGCTCTACTCAGGGAACACATTGTCCACGGCCACTTCTAAACCTTTGCAGCATCTCAGATGAATGACCAACCCATTGGGATGTGCAATAGCCCATGCGAGATTATGCAAAACCAAGTCCAGCTCTCCTCAGACTGCCTCCAAAGACACCATAGGCAATCGAAATACAAAACTATGTGCATCAACTGCACAAGCTGCTACTAACTGTCCTTTAAACCTCCCTCGTGAGAAAAGTGGCATCAATAGCCAAATAAGGCCTCGCACCTGCCAAAAACCCCGCGACAAGCCTCAAAGCGCATAAAACCCTTCTAAAGCATTCCTTGGTCTTTGTCACTCCCACGAATGTGTACTCCACGGTGTGGTGATCAATATCTACAATACTACCTGGCTTGTCCTTCCACTTCACCTTTGAATGAATACAACAATTGAAAACTTTCCTGCCAGCTACTATAAATAGAATCCATAGCATGTTGTTTACCATTGAACAACCTCATGTATGGTAAATCTATCTTGAACTTATCTTTGATGTTCTTCGCAATTCCTTTGGACCCACTTGCTGGTTTTCTTTCACCCACTTTTTTACTTCTTATGCCACCCATCTTGACTTGGCTCACTGATTGTATCCTTCCTAAGGGTTGATTCCTGCATGTGTGCTTAAAAGGGTTCACTTTGACCTGAACATTAGTGCTATTCCGCATTTTAGATGCAAGCAGCCTCCATGGACAACCCTCAATGGACAAAGGCACTCAGAACGCATTTGATCGCTCTTGTCAACTTTGAAAGTACGCTCTACCTTGATGCAAGATGTCACAAGTGCATTTCTACACTCATTCATGGATGCAAAACTGTACCTTCTTCCATTTGAGGGTTCAAAGGGTCCCATTCAACAGCTGCAAGGTCTTCGCCCTCACCCATCGCGTCATCATCCGCACGGACTGCATTGTGAGCCTCATCTTGGTTTTCAGTCCGAGGTGCCCGTCAGAAATTCCTAATAACATCGAATATAACTTCTCTTCATCAACCCTGAATTGTAGCCATCAGCTCCACTTCAAGGGGACCCTACCGTTGTTGCCCACACTTGTCGAGCCACCACGTCATTGCACACCAACCGAACTGTTCGCTAGAGATGCCATTACGACGACTTGATTCTCCCGAGATGTTGCACCCGCCATCCTAGGTCCAATTGCCTCGCTCAAGCACATCAACTTGCAGCCTCACATGAAAATTATCTTTCTTTATGCCTAACAAACATGGTAGCTAGCTCTTCATCATTACTAACTGTCACCCAATTCTTTTCCCCATCATAGTATTTGTATACCACTTCATCAAGCAAACCCCAAGCATATTGGCTACAAATTACCTCCCCAAATTGTCTCAAACTCCAATTACTAGCCATTGGCAACCGATAATCAAAACCTCCTTGGTATTTCTTCTTATCCTTTGCATCGAACATGTACCGTCCTTCTAATGTGCACCATGAAAGCAAACCGCAACTCCATCCTAACCGCGAAAAACAAAGACGCAATCAGCACACTAATTGGGCAAACCTACTCAATCGAGTGTTCAAATGCACAACTAAGCTCAATCTAAACAAGAGGCGAGACTTACCCTCGGGAACCCAATCGTGGATGCGGCGGATCTCCGCCCAATGCCTGCCTCGCCAAATACTCCGAGTCGCCGCTGCTCACCATTTCGCCCCTAGGGTTCTTCCTCCTAGTTCAAATAGCTCCAAGAGCCCCCACCTTGAGCGCCCGGCGGGCGCGCACGGAAGGAGGCTGCGTCGCTGAATCGAAAGCAGGTGGCGGGCGCCCACCCGTGGCGCCGCAGAAGGTGGTGGGCGCCACAGTAGCCATGGAGCGAGGCGCAGGAGGTAGCGCGAGCAGGCCGTGGTACTGGTGGCGGGCAGGTCTTGGGCGTCATGGCGTTAGTGGCGGCAGCGGCAGCAGCAGACAGCCGGCCGGCGGATGGGTGTGAGCTAGAATGATTTGGGGATTTAGTTGCACGGGCCTACATGTCACTCCGACCCACGCCCACGCGTCCCACGTAAGCTCCGGACCCACAACTACTAACGCCGCGACGGAATGGACTCAAATATGGCCGCTTGGCCTCGTCAGAAGTTGCTGTGCTCGGACTAGGGCAAAACCGATGACAATTCGTGATCCGAGGGCAAAACCGAGCACATGGACACCATCGAGGGCAAAAGGATAATTAACCCTTTTAATATGATTAATTAAACTTAAATTTATCATGAACTTAGTACCGATAGTATTTTTGCTTGTCTATGTTTATCGTAGATAGATGGCTCGTGTTTGTTGTTCCGTTGAATTTTAATGCGCCTTTGAGAAAGCAAAGTTGAAAGATGATGGTAGCAATTACACGGACGGGTCCGAATTTGAGGATTATCCTCATTGCTGCACGTAAGAATTACGCCCCGAAGCACCGCTGGGTGCCAGTGCCTGCTGCAGAGAGCAACGCCGTGGTTGTGAACGTCTGGCGAGCAAAGTCGATGACTACTCGATAGTTCAAGCCATGCTTTACGGCTTAGAACCGGTCTTCAACGACGTTTTGAACGTCATGGAGCATATGAGATGTTCCAGAGTTGAAGTTAATATTTCAAGCAAATGCCCGGATTGAGAGATATGAAGTTCCAATAAGTTCTATAGCTGCAAGATGGAGGAGAATAGTTCATCACAAGAACATATACTCAAAATGTCCGGGTATAATAATCACTTGATTCAACCGGGAGTTACTCTTCCGATGATAGTGTCATTGATGTAATTCTCCAATCATCGCCACCAAGCTACAAGAGCTTCGTGATGAACTATAATATGCAAGGGATGACCAAAACAATTCCCGAGCTCTTCGCAATGCTAAAAGCCATGGAGGTAGAAATCAAGAAAGAGCATCAAGTGTTGATGGTCAACAAGACCACTAGTTTCAAGAAAAGGGCAAAGGAAAGAAGAAGGGAACTTCAAAAGAACATCAAGAAAGTTGCTGCTCAAGAGAAGAAACCCAAGTCCGGACCTAAGCCTGAAATCGAGTGTTTTTACCGCAAGCAAACCGACATCGAAGCGGAACTGCCCCAAGTATTTGGCGGATAAGAAGGATGGCAAGGTGATCAAAGGTATATGTGATATACATGTTATTGATGTGTACCTTACTAATACTCGCAGAGTACCGGTATTTGATACGGGTTCTGCTAATATTTGCAACTCAAACAGAACTACGGATTGCGAAGATTGGCTAAGGACGAGGTGACGATGCGCTGGGAAATGGTTCCAAAGTCGATGTGATCGCGGTCGCACGCTACCTCTACATCTACCATCGGGATTAGTTTTAGACCTAAATAATTGTTATTTGGTGCCAGCGTTAAGCATGAACATTATATCTGGATCTTGTTTGATGCAAGACGGTTATTCATTTAACACGAGAATAATGGTTGTTCTATTTATATGAATAATATCTTTTATGGTCATGCACCCTTGAAGAGTGGTCTATTTTATTGAATCTCGATAGTAGTAGTACACATATTCATAGTGTTGAAACCAAAAGATGCAGAGTTGATAATGATAATGCAACTTATTTGGGGCACTTGCCGCTTGGGTCATATCGGTGTAAAACGATGAAGAAACTCCATACCGATGGGCTTCGGAATCACTTGATTATGAATCACTTGGTACTTATGTAACCATGCCTCATGGGCAAGATGACTAAAACGCCGCTTCTCCTAACTATGGAGCGAGCAACTGATTTGTTGGAAATCATACATACCGATGTTTGTGGTCCAATGAATGTTGAGGCACGCGCGGGTATCGTTATTTTCTCACCTTCACAGATGATTTGAGCAGATATGGGTATATCTACTTAATGAAACACAAATCTGAAACATTTGAAAAGTTCAAAGAATTTCAGAGTGAAGTGGAAAATCATCGTAACAAGAAAATAAAGTTTCTACGATCGGATCATGGAGGAGAATATTTGAGTTACGAGTTTGGTTTACATTTGAAACAATGTGGAATAGTTTCGCAACTCACGCCACCCGGAACACCACAGAGAAATGGTGTATCCGAACGTCGAATCGTATTTTACTTGATATGGTGCGATCTATGATGTCTCTTACTGATTTACCGCTATCGCTTTGGGGATATGCTTTAGAGACGGCCGCATTCATGTTAAATAGGGCACCATCTAAGTCCGCTGAGACGACACCGTATGAACTGTGGTTTGGCAAGAAACCAAAGTTGTCGCTCTTAAAGTTTGGGGCTGTGATGCTTATGTGAAGAAACTTCAACCAGATAAGCTCGAACCCAAATCGAGAAATGTGTCTTCATAGGATACCCAAAGGAGATGTTGGGTACACCTTCTATCACAGATCCAAGGCAAGATTTTCGCTAAATTCGGATCCTTTCTAGAGAAGGAGTTTCTCTCGAAAGAAGTGAGTGGAGGAAAGTAGAACTTGATGAGATAATCAGATTCGCTCCCTTATTGGAAGGTAGTTCATCACAAGAAATGGTTCCTGTGACAACTACACCAATTAGTGAGGAAACTAATGATGTTGATCATGAAACTTCGATCAAGTTACTATCGAACCTCGTGAGGTCAACCAGAGTAAAATACGCACTGTGAGTGGTACGGTAATCCTATTCGAAGTCATGTTACTTGACCATGACGAACCTACAAACTATGAAGAAGCGATGGTGAGCCCAGATTCGCAAAATGGCTGGAAGCCATGAAATCTGAGATGAGATCCATGTATGAAAACAAAGTATGGATTTTGGTTGACTTGCCCGATGATCGGCAAGCCATTGAGAATAAATGGATCTTTAAGAAGAAGACCGACGCCGATGGTAATGTAATCTGTTTACAAAGCTCGACTTGTTGCGAAAGGTTTTCGACAAGTTCAAGGGGTTGACTACGATGAGACTTTCTCACCAGAAGCGATGCTTAAGTCTGTCTGAATCATGTTAGCAATTGCCGATTTTATGATTATGAAATTTGGCAAATGGATGTAAAACTGCATTCTTGAATGGATTTCTAGAAGAAGAGTTGTATATGATGCAACCAGAGGGTTTTGTTGATCCAAAGGGTGCTAACAAAGTGTGCAAGCTCCAACGATCAATTTATGGTCCGTGCAAGCCTCTCGAGTTAGAATAAACGCTTTGATAGTGTGATCAAAGATATGGTTTTATATGAGACTTTTGGAGAAGCCTGTATTTACAAGAAAGTGAGTGGGAGCTCAGAGCATTTCGATATTATATGTGGACTATATATTATTGATTGGAAATGATATAGAATTTCTGGATAGCATAAAAGGATACTTGAATAAAAGTTTTTCAATGAAAGACCTCGTGAAGTTGCTTATATATTGGGCATCAAGATCTATAGAGATAGATCAAGACGCTTAATTGACTTTCACAAAGCACATACCTTGATAAAGTTTTGAAAAATTTCAAAATGGATCGTGCAAAGAAAGGTTTTTACCAGACATAAGGTGTAAGATTGAGTCGACTCAATGCCCGACCACAGCAGAAGATAGAGAGAAAATGAAAGATGTTCCTATGCTTCAGCCATAGGCTCTATCATGTATGCAATGTCTGTGTACCAGACCGACGATGCTTAGCTATAAGCTTGGCAGAAGGTACCAAAGTAATCCAGAGTGGATCATCGGACAGCGGTCAAGAACATCCCAAATACCGAAAAGGACTAAGGATATGTTTCTCGATATGGAGGTGACAAAGAGCTAGTCGTAAATGGTTACGCCGATGTAAGTTTTGACACTCGATCCGGACGATTCTAAATCGCAAACCGGATACGTGTTTTTATTAAATGGTGGAGCTGTCGCTTGGTGCAGTTCTAAACAAAGCGCCGTGGCGGATCTACATGTGAAGCGGAGTACATAGCTGCTTTGGAAGCAGCAAATGAAGGAGTCTCGATGAAAGAGTTCATTTCCGATCTAGGTGTCATACCTAGTGCATCGGGACCAATGAAGATCTTCCGTGACAATACTCGTGCAATTGCCTTGGCAAAGGAATCCAGATTTCACAAGAGGACCAAGCATATCAAGAGACGCCTTCAATTCCATTCGGGACCAAGTCCAAGTGGGAGACATAGAGATTTGCAAAATACATACGGATCTGAATGTTGCGACCGCTGACTAAGCCTCTTCCACGAGCAAAACATGATCAACACCAAGACTCCATGGGTGTTAGAATCATTACTGTAATCTAGATTATTGACTCTAGTGCAAGTGGGAGATCAAGGAAATATGCCCTAGAGGCAATAATAAAGTTATTATTTATTTCCTTATATCATGATAAATGTTTATTATTCATGCTAGAATTGTATTAACCGGAAACATAATACATGTGTGAATACATAGACAAACAGATAGTCACTAGTATGCCTCTACTAGACTAGCTCATTAATCAAAGATGGTTATGTTTCCTAACCATAGACATGTGTTGTCATTTGATTAATGGGATCACACCATTAGGAGAATGATGTGATTGACATGACCCATTCCGTTAGCTTAGCACTTGATCGCTTAGTATATTGCTATTGCTTTCTTCATGACCTATACATGTTCCTCAGAACTATGAGATTATGCAACTCTGCTTACGGAGGAACACTTTGGTACTACCAAACGTCACAACGAATCGGGTGATTATAAAGGAGTACTACAGTGTCTCCAAAGGTACTTGTTGGGTTGGCGATTTCGAGATTAGGTTTTGTCACTCCGATTGCCTGGAGAGGTATCTCTGGGCCTTCTCGGTAATACACATCACATAAGCCTTGCAAGCATTACAACTAATGAGTTAGTTGTGAAGATGATGTATTACGGAACGAGTAAAGAGATTTACCGTAACGAGATTGAACTAGGTATTGATACCGACGATCGAATCTCGGTAAGTAACATACCGATGACAAAGGAACAACGATATCGTTATGCGGTTTGACCGATAAAGATCTTCGAGAATATGTAGGAACCAATATGGGCATCCAGGTTCCGCTATTGGTTATTGACCGAGAATGGTTCTAGGTCATGTCTACATAGTTCTCGAACCCGTAGGGTCCGCACGCTAACGCTTCGGCGACAGCTCATTATGAGTTTATAAGTTTTGATGTACCAAGGTTGTTCGAGTCCCGGATGTGATCACGGACATGACGAGGAGTCTCAAATGGTCGAGACATAAAGATTGATATATTGGAAGCCTATGTTTGACTTCGGAAAGGTTCCGATGAAAACAGAAGTTACCGAACACCGGGGTTACCGAACCCCGGGGTCAATGGGCCTTGATGGGCCATAGGGAGAAGAGGAAGGGCCGGCCAGGCAGGCCGCCGCCCCCCTCTAGTCCGAATAGGACAGGAGGGGGCGCGCCTTCCTCTTCCCTCCTCCAATCCTAATCCAACTAGGAAGGGGTGGAGTCCTACTCCCTGGGAGTAGGACTCTCCAGCGCCGCCTTGGGCTGGCCGCACTCTCCCCTTGCTCCTTTATATACAGGGCAGGGGCACCCTGTAACACACAAGTTGATCTACGGATCGCTCTTAGCCGCAGTGCGGTGCCCCTCCACCATATTCCACTTCGGTCATATCGTCATGAGCTTAGGCGAAGCCTCGCGCCGGAGAAGTCATATCATCGCGAGCTTAGGCGAAGCCCTGCGCCGGTGGAACATCATCATCGCCACCACGCCGTCGGTCGACGGAACTCATCCCCGACACTTTGCTGGATGGGAGTCCGGGATCGCCATCGAATGAACGTGCGTAACTCGGAGGTGCCGACGCTCGGTGCTTGGATCGGTCGGATTGTGAATACGCATTTACTACATCAACCGCGTTGTTATAACGCTTCCGCTTTCGGGTCTACGAGGGTACGTGACGTACACTCTCCTCTCGCTGCTATGCCATCACCATGGTCTTGCGTGTGCGTAGGAAATTTTTGAAATTACTACGCTCCCCAACAAGCATTTCTTCCGGATGATAGTGTCATTGATGTAATTCTCCAATCATCGCCACCAAGCTACAAGAGCTTCGTGATGAACTATAATATGCAAGGATGACCAAAAATTCCCGAGCTCTTCGCAATGCTAAAAGTCATGGAGGTAGAAATCAAGAAAGAGCATCAAGTGTTGATGGTCAACAAGACCACTAGTTTCAAGAAAAGGGCAAAGGAAGAGGAAGGAATCTCAAAAGAACAGCAAGAAAGTTGCTGCTCAAGAGAAGAAACCCAAGTCTGGACCTAAGCCTGAAACTGAGTGTTTTACCGCAAGCAGATCGACAATCGGAAGCGAACTGCCCCAAGTATTTGGCGGATAAAAAGGATGGCAAGGTGATCAAAGGTATATGTGATATACATGTTATTGATGTGTACCTTACTAATACTCGCAGAGTACCGGGTATTTGATACTCGGTTCTGCTGCTAATATTTGCAACTCAAACAGAACTACGGATTGCCGAAGATTGGCTAAGGACGAGGTGACGATGCGCTGGGAAATGGTTCCAAAGTCGATGTGATCGCGGTCGGCACGCTACCTCTACATCTACCATCGGGATTAGTTTTAGACCTAAATAATTGTTATTTGGTGCCGCCAAGCATGAACATTATATCTGGATCTTGTTTAATGCGTAGACGGTTATTCATTTAAGACAGAGAATAATGGTTGTTCTATTTATATGAATAATATCTTTTTGGTCATGCACCCTTGAAGAATGGTCTATTTTATTGAATCTCGATAGTAGTAATACACATATTCATAGTGTTGAAACCAAAAGATGCAGAGTTGATAATGATAATGCAACTTATTTGTGGTAATCGCCGCTTGGGTCATATCGGTGTAAAACGCATGAAGAAACTCCATATCGATGGACTTTTGAATCACTTGATTATGAATCACTTGGTACTTATGAACCGTGCCTCATGGGCAAGATGACTAAAACGCCGCTCTCCTAACTATGGAGCGAGCAACTGATTTGTTGGAAATCATACATACCGATGTTTGTGGTCCAATGAATGTTGAGGCACGCGCGGTATCGTTATTTTCTCACCTTCACAGATGATTTGAGCAGATATGGGTATATCTACTTAATGAAACACAAATCTGAAACATTTGAAAAGTTCAAAGAATTTCAGAGCAAAGTGGAAAATCATCGTAACAAGAAAATAAAATTTCTACGATCTGATCGTGGAGGAGAATATTTGAGTTACGAGTTTGGTTTACATTTGAAACGATGCGAATAGTTTCAAGAACTCACGCCACCCGAACACCACAGAGGAATGGTGTGTCCGAACGTCGAATCGTATTTTTACTTGATATGGTGCGATCTATGATGTCTCTTATTGATTTACCGCTATCGCTTTGGGGATATGCTTTAGAGACGGCCGCATTCACGCTAAATAGGGCACCATCTAAGTCCGCTGAGACGACACCTTATGAACTATGGTTTGGCAAGAAACCAAAGTTGTCGCTTAAAGTTTGGGGTTGCGATGCTTATGTGAAGAAACTTCAACCAGATAAGCTCGAACCCAAATCGGAGAAATGTGTCTTCATAGGATACCCAAAGGAGATCATGGGTACACCTTCTATCACAGATCCAAGGCAAGATTTTCGCTGTAATTCGGATCCTTTCTAGAGAAGGAGTTTCTCTCGAAAGAAGTGAGTGGGAGGAAAGTAGAACTTGATGAGATAACTGTATCTGCTCCCTTATTGGAAGGTAGTTCATCATAAGAAACGGTTCATGTGACAACTACACCAATTAGTGAGGAAACTAATGATGTTGATCATGAAACTTCAGATCAAGTTGCTACTGAACTTCGTAGGTCAAACAGAGTAAAATACGCACCAGAGTGGTACGGTAATCCTATTCTGGAAGTCATGTTACTTGACCATGGCGAACCTACAAACTATGAAGAAGCGATGGTGAGCCCAGATTCGCGCGAAATGGCTGGAAGCCATGAAATCTGAGATGGGATCCATGTATGAGAACAAAGTATGGATTTTGGTTGACTTGTTCGATGATCGGCAAGCCATTGAGAATAAATGGATCTTTAAGAAGAAGACCGACGCCGATGGTAATGTAACTGCTTACAAAGCTCGACTTGTTGCAAAAGGTTTTCGACAAGTTCAAGGGGTTGACTACGATGAGACTTTTCACCAGAAGCGATGCTTAAGTCTGTCTAATCATGTTAGCAATTGCCGATTTTATGATTATGAAATTTGGCAAATGGATGTAAAACTGCATTCTTGAATGGATTTCTAGAAGAAGAGTTGTATATGAAGCAACCAGAAGGTTTTGTTGATCCAAAGGGTGCTAACAAAGTGTGCAAGCTCCAACGATCAATTTATGGTCCTGCAAGCCTCTGAGTTGAATAAACGCTTGATAGTGTGATCAAAGATATGGTTTTATATGACTTTTGGAGAAGCCTCGATTTACAAGAAAGTGAGTGGAGCTCAGAGCATTTATGATATTATATGTGGACGATATATTATTGATTGGAAATGATATAGAATTTCTGGATAGCATAAAAGGATACTTGAATAAAAGTTTTTCAATGAAAGACCTCGTGAAGCTGCTACATATTGGGCATCAAGATCTATAGAGATAGATCAAGACGCTTAATTGACTTTCACAAAGCACATACCTTGATAAAGTTTTGAAAAGTTCAAAATGGATCGCAAAGAAAGGTTTTTTACCTGTAGACATAAGGTGTAAGATTGAGTCGACTCAATGCCCGACAACAAAGAAGAAGATAGAGAGAAAATCAAAGATGTTCCCTATGCTTCAGCCATAGGCTCTATCATGTATGCAATGCTGTACCAGACTGACGATGCTTAGCAAGAAGCTTGGCAGAAGGTACCAAAGTAATCCAGAGTGGATCATCGACAGCGGTCAAGAACATCCCAAATACCGAAAAGGACTAAGGATATGGTTCTCGATATGGAGGTGACAAAGAGCTAGTTGTAAATGGTTACGCCGATGTAAGTTTTGACATCGATCCGACGATTATAAATCGCAAACCGGATACGTGTTTTTATTAAATGGTGGAGCTGTCATTGGTGTAGTTCTAAACAAAGCGCCGTGGCGGGATCTACATGTGAAGCGGAGTACATAGCTGCTTCGAAGCAGCAAATGAAGGAGTCGGGATGAAAGAGTTCATTTCCGATCTAGGTGTCATACCTAGTGCATCGGGACCAATGAAGATCTTCCGTGATAATATCGTGCAATTGCCTTGGCAAAGGAATCCAGATTTCACAAGAGGACCAAGCATATCAAAAGACGCTTCAATTCCATTCGGGACCAAGTCCAAGTGGGAGACATAGATATTTGCAAAATACATACGGATCTGAATGTTGCACCCGCTGACTAAGCCTCTTCCACGAGCAAAACATGATCAGCACCAAGACTCCATGGGTGTTAGAATCATTACTTGTAATCTAGATTATTGACTCTAGTGCAAGTGGGAGATCAAGGAAATATGCCCTAGAGGCAATAATAAAGTTATTATTTATTTCTTATATCATGATAAATGTTTATTATTCATGCTAGAATTGTATTAACCGGAAACATAATACATGTGTGAATACATAGACAAACAGATAGTCACTAGTATGCTCTACTAGACTAGCTCATTAATCAAAGATGGTTGTGTTTCCTAACCATAGACATGTGTTGTCATTTGATTAATGGGATCACCTCATTAGGAGAATGATGTGATTGACATGACCCATTCCGTTAGCTTAGCACTTGATCGCTTAGTATATTGCTATTGCTTTCTTCATGACCTATACATGTTCCTGTAACTATGAGATTATGCAACTCCTGCCATCGGAGGAACACTTTGGTACTACCAAACGCCACAACGTAATCGGGTGATTATAAAGGAGTACTACAGTGTGTCTCCAAAGGTACTTGTTGGGTTGGCGATTTCGAGATTAGGTTTTGTCACTCCGATTGTTGGAGAGGTATTCTGGGCCTTCTCGGTAATACACATCACATAAGCCTTGTAAGCATTGCAACTAATGAGTTAGTTGTGAGATGATGTATTACGAACGAGTAAAGAGACTTACCGTAACGAGATTGAACTAGGTATTGATACCGACGATCGAATCTCTGTAAGTAACATACCGATGACAAAGGGAACAACGATGTCGTTATGCGGTTTGACCGATAAAGATCTTCAGAGAATATGTAGGAACCAATATGGGCATCCAGGTTCCGCTATTGGTTATTGACCGAGAATAGTTCTAGGTCATGTCTACATAGTTCTCGAACCCGTAGGGTCCGCACGCTAATGTTTCGGCGATGCCATTATGAGTTTATAAGTTTAATGTACCGAAGGTTGTTCGAGTCCCGGATGTGATCACGACATGACGAGGAGTCTCAAATGGTCGAGACATAAAGATTGATATATTGGAAGCTTATGTTTGACTTGGAAAGGTTCCGATGAAAACAGAAGTTACTCTAACACCGGGTTACTGAACCCCGGGGTCAATGGGCCTTGATGGGCCATAGGGAGAAGAGGAAGGCCGCCAGGGCAGGCCGCACGCCCCTCCCCTCTAGTCCGAATAGGACAAGGAGAGGGGCGCGCCTTCCCTCTTCCCCTCCCCAATCCTATTCCAACTAGAAAGGGGGGGGAGTCCTACTCCTGGGAGTAGGACTCTCCAGCGCCGCCTCTAGGGCTGGCCGCACCCCCTTGCTCCTTTATATACGGGGGCGAGGGGCACCCCAAGACACACAAGTTGATCTACGGATCGCCTTAGCTGCAGTCGGTGCCCCCTCCACCATATTCCACTTCGTCATATCGTCATGAGCTTAGGCGAAGCCTCGCGCCGGTGAAGTCATATCGTCATGAGCTTAGCGAAGCCCTGCGTCGGTGGAGCATCATCATCGCCACCACGCCGTCTTGGCCGACGGAACTCATGCCCGACGCTTTGCTGGATCGGAGCCCGGGATCGCCATCGAGCTGAACGTGTGCGTAACTCGGAGGTGCCGTCGCTCGGTACTTGGATCGGTCGGATCGTGAAGACGACGACTACATCAACCGCTTGTTATAACGCTCGCTTTCGGTCTCACGAGGGTACGTGGACGTACACTCTCCCTCTCGCTGCTATGCCATCACCATGGTCTTGCGTGTGCGAGGGAAATTTTTGAAATTACTACGTTCCCCAACATCCTCATAGTTCGTGGGTTCGCCATGGTCAAGTAACATGACTTCCGCATAGGATTACCATACCACTCGTGCGGATCTTACTCGTAGACCCACGAAGTTCGGTAGTAACTTGATCTAAAGTTTCATGATCAAGATCATTAGCTTCCTCACCGATTGGTGCGATTGTCACGTGAATCGGTTCTTGTGATGAACTACTTTCCAATAAGAGAGCAGTACAAGCTACCTCATCAAGTTCTACTTTCCTCCCACTCACTTCTTTCGAGAGAAACTCCTTCTCTAGAAAGGATCTGAATTTAGCAACAAAAATCTTGCCCTCAGATCTGTGATAGAAGGTGTACCCAATAATCCCTTTTGGGTATCCTTTGAAGACACATTTCTCCGATTTGGGTTCGAGCTTATCTGGTTGAAGTTTCTTCACATAAGCATCGCAGCCCCAAACTTTAAGAAATGACAACTTTGGTTTCTTGCCAAACCATAGTTCATAAGGCGTCGTCTCAACGGATTTTGATGGTGCCCTATTTAACGTGAATGCAGTCATCTCTAAAGCATAACCCCAAAACGATAGCAGTAAATCAGTAAGAGACATCATAGATCGCACCATATCTAGTAAAGTACGATTACGACGTTCAGACACACCATTTCGTTGTGGTGTTCGGGTGGCGTGAGTTGTGAAACTATTCCGCATTGCTTCAAATGTAAACCAAACTCGTAACTCAAATATTCTCCTCCACGATCAGATCGTAGAAATTTTATTTTCTTGTTACGATGATTTTCCACTTCACTCTGAAATTCTTTGAACTTTTCAAATGTTTCAGACTTGTGTTTCATTAAGTAGATATACCCATATCTGCTCAAATCATCTGTGAAGGTGAGAAAATAACGATACCGCCATGAGCCTCAATATTCATTGGACCACATACATCAAGATGTATGATTTCCAATAAATCAGTTGCTCGCCCATAGTTCCGAGTACGGCGTTTAGTCATCTTGCCCATGAGGCACGGTTCATAAGTACCAAGTGATTCATAATCAAGTGATTACGTAAGTCCATAATTATGGAGTTTCTTC